>BDUI01002500.1:97714-112793 GCA_002335545.1 Apodemus speciosus | reverse complement strand
CTGGGCAGAGCAGATTTGGATGTATTAGCTAGTCAACCTAATAACCCTGTACAGACTGTATTGATTTTCTAGGAGAGAGTTTATGAACTAAATAAACTTGGGGTTGGTGTCTTAATAAACTGCTTCTCTCAGTCTGTCACATTTAGTTATGGAGCTGTGCAGTTTAGGGGGAAAAAGGCTAATTCTGTTACAGATTGTTCACAGCAGGGTCTCCAAATTAGCCCTTTGTTTTGTAATGCCACCTTGCTTGGGCTCGCGTTGAGCACATTTCTCAGTTTTGCCCTAATGAGTTGCAACACTGATAATGTGGCTGATGATCTTTCATTGATTTCACTATCACTTGCTTGTCTGGTAATTGATCCGTTGCTGAGCCTCTAGTTAATTATATCGGCTTTGACATGGCCCGATCCATGGGGAATTTCAAGTCTTGCAGAATAACAGTTTTAATAAAAGAGTCTATTACTGCAGGTGCTTGCTGCTGCATGCCAGTTGATTTTTGTGTTGTGTTGTGTGTGTGTGTGTGTGTGTGTGTGTGTGTGTTCGTGTTCGTGCGGCATGCGTGGGGGCTGGGGGGAATACCTGGGAAAGAAGAGGATCTCAGAACTGAGAAAAAGGGGTGGAGCTGAAAAATAGGAAGAGGGAGTGAGGGAGAGTGGGGAAGGAGGGGAAGGACAAGGAGAGAGGGAGAGGAAGCAGAAGAGGCGAGAGAACACACAGGCAGAGCAGGGCCAGAGCAATACAACCGTGCTTGAGGGAGCGAGGAGGAGCTTGCTATTGACAGTGTCCTTAAGCCTCCCACAAATAACAGCCATTAGTGGGAAGGTCAGGAGCTGAGCAGGCAGCTTGACTGAGGCACTGAGTGCCACTTCAGAAATCAAGAGGCTAGCAAATTTTAGAGGGAGTTAAGTGGGTAATAGCAGTAAAGGTACAGTCACCGTTGACAATTGACTCATAGGGGCTTTTCCCGCCCTCCCCTGCGAACGAATATTTTTATTGACCACAGGTGGACTTAATATATTTTAAGGCAACAATTCTTTGGGTTCTTGTTCGTCTCCTTTCAGATATTGAATTTGCTTCTTTTGAGACTTTTTTGTGCTTAATGGTGGTGAACTGGAGGGAAGTTTAACAGAAAAGCTTTCAGGAGATGTCAGTTCTAGAAGGGAAGGCACATTTGTGTCAACATGGTGTGCGGYTGCTCATCTTTTCTCATTGTCCACTAATGACACAGGCTGCCATCGAAACGCTTTTCTGTTTCTTTTGTTGTTTCTGAGAGGAAGGTTTATTGTTATTCTTTAGTTAAGAAGGAGCAAGCAGAGTGCTACATTTGTCCTCAGTATTTGTAAGTGGCGGAAGATTAATGTTCCTTACATTTTAAGTTTAGGAAGGATGGCTTTTTCCTGCTGACTACTTTTATGAGATGGCATGAATTTAGCTTTCCATTTTGAAGTTACAGTGTTTATGTACAGTGGATTTTGTTCAGTTCTGCTTTTTCCATAAATAAGGGAGATAAATACTATCTAACAAATGCTTGTTTTGTTTTAAAMCTGGTTTAATTAAAAATATGACCTGCTATCAAGGTTATATTTCATCAGGCAGGGAAACATTATAGAATTTTCCATAGAGGTCCTGAATGAAAAATGGCGTTTTTATATGCATTACTTTTTGCCTGAAATAGGACAGGCTTCTTTTTTTCATCTTCATCTTTTGCCCTTTATTTTTTTATGATTTGAAAGGTTGATGTAGTTGTCTTACCTGAGAACTTTAACAAAGGATTTTATTCTGCATGTGAGCTTTAAGAAAAGGTATTCATTTTTCTTCTCTCCCTTCAGTGTCTCTTTACTTAACCTTCAGTTTGGTAATTAATGGCCTGAGGTGCTAGGTATTAAGTGATATATATATATATATATGATATATATATTTGCATATGTTTATTGTACATCTTCCATGTTTAACTGGTAGCCTTGCTTGTTCACCCTTTAGAATATAAGGTCAAATCTCTGTATATTATTTTCCCTATGAGTTTATATGCAGTCATAAATAGCCCAGCACTACGGTGTGACTTGTGGCAGCTAATATTTAAAAAGCCACTGAGCAAACTTTATGTTCTCCTCCAGATGAATATTTCACTTGCTTCCAGTTTAATTAAAAATATTTAAGTGTCATAGTTTTGCAAGTGTTAAAGAAAAGACTGGTGCTGGGTATAACATGTCACAGCAGAAAGCATTGTTGGGGAAAATTCCCAGGGCAGAGACCTGGCTTCCCCTGGCCTTGTGGACGGTGAGCGTGGCATTTCGTGGAGTATGCACCAGTGTGTGTCTATCTGTGTATCTGGAGGGGGGTTAGTGCAGAGTGTCATTTGGTGCCTGACAGTGGAACAGTGCAGTTGACTCCTAGCTCTGCTATCCAATGACATGCAGTGGCTGAGGGTTTGAAGCTGATGGTTGGGTCTCCAGTGCTGCCTGCGCACCTGACAGGCAGCTGTTAAACCGAGCAAAGGCAAGCTAGGGGAGTCACAATCTATGCATAAATGATAGGGATATCTGTGCAGAAGGTGCGAAGTAAGCTCTGACCCCCCTCCCCCAGACCTCCCCCTTCCCAAATGAAATGCACAGTTCAGCCAGCTTCTTACCTACACTATACTCCTGCTACTGGCTGCCAAGAAGCTCAAAAATCCACCTTCACCTTTCAGTCAGAAGAGGCAGAAGTGGATGTGAGAGAAAGAGACACACAGAGAGACAGAGAGCCAAAGAGGGCAAGAGACTTGACTTTAAGAGACAACTGTACTGACAACTCCATGCAGTTCGGAACCAGAACGACTGCGGCTGAACCAGGGTTCATGGGGACATGGCAAAACGCTGATACTAACCTCTTATTCAGAATGTCCCAACAGGTAAGTTACTTTTTCTTTCATTTTTTTTTTTNATATATATATATATATATGATATATATATTTGCATATGTTTATTGTACATCTTCCATGTTTAACTGGTAGCCTTGCTTGTTCACCCTTTAGAATATAAGGTCAAATCTCTGTATATTATTTTCCCTATGAGTTTATATGCAGTCATAAATAGCCCAGCACTACGGTGTGACTTGTGGCAGCTAATATTTAAAAAGCCACTGAGCAAACTTTATGTTCTCCTCCAGATGAATATTTCACTTGCTTCCAGTTTAATTAAAAATATTTAAGTGTCATAGTTTTGCAAGTGTTAAAGAAAAGACTGGTGCTGGGTATAACATGTCACAGCAGAAAGCATTGTTGGGGAAAATTCCCAGGGCAGAGACCTGGCTTCCCCTGGCCTTGTGGACGGTGAGCGTGGCATTTCGTGGAGTATGCACCAGTGTGTGTCTATCTGTGTATCTGGAGGGGGGTTAGTGCAGAGTGTCATTTGGTGCCTGACAGTGGAACAGTGCAGTTGACTCCTAGCTCTGCTATCCAATGACATGCAGTGGCTGAGGGTTTGAAGCTGATGGTTGGGTCTCCAGTGCTGCCTGCGCACCTGACAGGCAGCTGTTAAACCGAGCAAAGGCAAGCTAGGGGAGTCACAATCTATGCATAAATGATAGGGATATCTGTGCAGAAGGTGCGAAGTAAGCTCTGACCCCCCTCCCCCAGACCTCCCCCTTCCCAAATGAAATGCACAGTTCAGCCAGCTTCTTACCTACACTATACTCCTGCTACTGGCTGCCAAGAAGCTCAAAAATCCACCTTCACCTTTCAGTCAGAAGAGGCAGAAGTGGATGTGAGAGAAAGAGACACACAGAGAGACAGAGAGCCAAAGAGGGCAAGAGACTTGACTTTAAGAGACAACTGTACTGACAACTCCATGCAGTTCGGAACCAGAACGACTGCGGCTGAACCAGGGTTCATGGGGACATGGCAAAACGCTGATACTAACCTCTTATTCAGAATGTCCCAACAGGTAAGTTACTTTTTCTTTCATTTTTTTTTTTAAAGAAACCTCGAGTTGTTATGTGCCCTTTTCTTCCTGCTACTTTTCTTTCTAAATGTTTTTGAAACTTTAAAAAAATATATATATAGTCATTTCTGTGTTACTGGAATGTGCAGTGTTACTCCACGGCTTCCCCAAGGGCTCCTTAAGGAAAGGGGGGAAAGGACATCGAAGTTAGAGAAAGCAAAGGCATTTGTTGCAAAGTTTCACCGTGTGCAGCCCSAGTCCTGCCTTAATTTATTTCTTTGTTTCCCGCGAAAAAGAGAAAAAGCCACTCAACAAATGTATCTTTCTGACTATGTGAAAGACTTGGTCAAAGTGTCTGCTGTCTCGAAGTAGGTCTTGCAACTGAACAGTCATAAAGCGCGGGCCCCTCACAGCAGCGGGTTTGACTTCTGATGTCTGGAGCAGCTGGACTCAGACCCGAGCGAGGCAATGCAGGCTTCCCTGCCGGCCGGGTCAAGCCGAAGGGCGGCCGGCTGCGTTCCCGCTTGCTCTCGGCCTCCGTTCCGGCTCTCGGTGGCTTCACTCTCCCCGTGCTCCCCTGGCCTCGGCGCAGCCCGCTCGGCTCGCCACCCGCCCGCCGCCCGCCGCCCGGCACGGTGCACTCACACTCGGCGCGGCCCCTGCGTTCTCTCAGAGCCGCTTCTCGCTCAGCCGCCGCCGGCAGCTCGGCTGCTGCCCTGCCGGGAGAGCCGCCCGGAGAGCGCCAGGGCAGCGGACGGATAATTAATCACCCGCAGCCGTCCGTACCAAGCGCTCGGTGATTTGCGCCCTGCGCGCCCGGCTCCTCTTGCACAATTGCTGGCTCTCCGGCTCCGCGGGGGAGCGAGGGTAAGAGGAAGCGAAGGGGAAACAACCCAGAAACTTTCCTCTTGGACTGTGCTCAAGTGAGGGAGGGAAGTTCCCTTGGTGCCTCCCTCCTAGACACGTCTTGCTTTTCAGAAGCCTACCCCAAACCCATACAAAGCAAGAGTTAGTTTATCATCCATGCAACACCAAAGTAGTACTAACAAATAGACTGGGATGTTAAGTAGATGGCCGTTGTTTAAAGATTGGTCTTGCCCCACTCGTTTAAAATAACTGCAACTGCTCTTTTGTATGTAAGAGTTCGCGGAAATTGAGTACTTTGGGGTAGATTTTTAAATGTTTGGTAATGAAATAAAACTATTTTCAAGGCTGTAAACTGTCACAAGTGTTTAGAAATAACAATTGCCAAAGAGAGTGCATAAAGCCCGGCTCTTGTAACATTTAATTGGTAAACAGTTTTATCAGCCAGCTTTAGATAGGAGAAATGTATTGGAATAAGGTGTATTTTG
Organism: Apodemus speciosus; assembly: GCA_002335545.1. NCBI lineage: Eukaryota > Metazoa > Chordata > Mammalia > Rodentia > Muridae > Apodemus > Apodemus speciosus. The sequence continues at coordinate 107,521 of BDUI01002500.1, read as the reverse complement.
ACATCCTGTAGAGGGACCCTGATAACTGCTGATCCAGTAAGCTGGGATTTAAATGCAATCAACATAAACCCAGTAAGCAACTCTTTATGTGCAATCCTTTTTTTCCCCCACACTGAAAAGTTCCTTTCTTGTCTGACAGAGATGCTCCTTGTCTCTGCAGACCGCTTTTCGAGGTGTTTTTCTGAAGCACTTTTCTGTCTGGGTGGCTCTCCTGTGGTTGGAACAGAGTGTGTTCTCACTAACCTTAGAACCTAATAACTTGTGTCCCACTTTAAAATTTAGATATCACCAATTCGGGTTTTCCTTGAGTTAGTGCCCTGTGTATGTTCATGCATGCTTTGAAAGGTTAGATTGCTTTAGGTTTTTCCCTCTAGTGAAAAAAGAGTTAATAAAACAGATAGAGATAATGATCAATTGATAAATGGCTATTGAACCACATAGATGGTGTTAGATTGCTGCTTTGGCACGAGCCCATTTCCAAGTAGATTTGCATCTAAGGAGACTTTAAGTGGTGCAAAACATTTAGGATTAAAAGAAATAAAAGCAAATTACACACAAATAGGTCAGAATTAGGAAAATAATTTAAATTCCTCATAGAGAAACTTGTATGATCAGCCCACCGTGATGCTTTCTATGTGCTTGCTGTGTACCTGTGTGAATGTGTGTGGACGGTGAGCCTCGGTGCCTGTGAGGAGAATAGACACAGGGAAGGCCTTTATGCTTAATGAACAGATTATGACACAAAACACTATGACAAAGGATGACAATCACAATCTTAAAAAGTATTGTAAATCAACCATTTTGCTGTAGTTTCTTTATTATTTTGTTGTTGTTGTTGTTGTTGTTGTTTTGGTGTTGTTAGGGATGCTTAGCTTCCCATTTACTTTAACAGTTACAAAATGTTTACCTTTTGTACATTTTGGAAGTCATCTAAGAAGAGTATATGTTTACATGTGTAGATATGCTTTTCTTTCTCTTTCAAGATGCCATTTCAGATTGTGTAGTCTTAAATTCCAAATCTGCCTATATATAAGCCCGTGCTGTGCATGCCTAATGTGTATGTCTTCCTCATGGGTAGTGGGTCAGCAGGGCTGGCTCAGTGTGAGTGGGAAAGAGAGAGAGTGTGTGTGTGTGTGTGTGTGTGTGTGTGTGTGTGCATGTGGGGGGTGGGGGAGGGAAGGATTCCTGAAATGCTCTCTTAAAGTCAACAGTTTTGAAGGATAATAGTTTCAATATCCACATTAAACCACCTTTTGCTAAAGATAAAAAGTTTTTTTTAATTTAATCAAGTATGCAGAATTCTATATATCTAATTTTTTAGGATAAAAGAGGCTTTTCTGCTTGATTATTTTAATCTCTGAGTAAAAATTTAGCACATAGAGCAAATGATATCTTTTAAATACAGTTTTTCACAGTTTTCTATAGTAGAATAAAAACTAATATTTCCTTGACTATCTTGTTAAGCATTGGACAAGACTGACTAGTAGAGCCAGGAAAAGATGTTTAAAGACTGAGCTGTAGAGAACTCACCACATATGGTGTTAGCTACAGAAAAATGTATGCTTGGGAATGTGTGCTTGGGAACGCTGAAGTTGAAGAATCTAGGTCTGTGTCTTCTAAACGTAAGCTAGGCAGGGGTATGGAACAGTCTGTATCTTGCATTTCCCCTGAACGAAGTTCGAGTTCCTTAACTGTACATTTCCCCTTTATCTAACATTAGCAAATGACTTGACTGAGGCTCATTAAGTCTGTTCCCCTTAAAGCTTTAAATGGGACTTCCTGCCTTCATTTCCCTACCTTACATTATTTTCTCTAAAATCAAAGATTATTCCTCTAAAATCAATGTGATTTGTTGTTGTTATTGTTGTTTAGAAAAATAATATTTTCTTGTAGCAAGACACTTRAGAACCTTGAAAGGTGCAGCTGTTGACTTTTGTAACTGAGAGTTCTGGATTCAGTTATGAATTGATAATGTTCAAAACTATTTTCTCTTTTTCCTTATCTCCTAAAGCCTCGAAGGTTATTTTTCTCAGGATATTCTCATAAGGTATTGTTAAAGACAGATGGGGAGGTGGTAGGGAGAAAGGAGCTTGCTTTTGGAAGGTTTTGTTTTTTTTTTATAATCATACTTTGAAAGCTGTTTTTTTCTACATATTTTGTACGTGTTTGTGTATTTGAGAAAGTAGCAAATAAAATCCTTATAGCTTCCTCTAAGAGAGGGTATAGTTCAATCTAATTGAAATCTTTTTAAGAAATGACACTGTACAGGTAATGGTGATAGTGTACTTTCCCATATTACCAGAGGTGTTTAGACCTTTATTATTGCTCAGGTATACTTAACCTGTTTCAAATAAAATGCAAATCCCTTAATAAGGTCTCTTTTCAGAGTAGAGTGAGATACCAAGTTAGAATTATAAATGACGCCTTGCATCATTATGGAGTAATTTAGGATTCACCCAATGATGTAACAAAATTAACAACATAATTTCATTGTGAAACTGTGTCTTATTAAAGAACAACTGTCTGACATTCTTTTACAGTTGCTTTATTTAACTTCATGCAAATATTATTAGTAGTGACATTTTTCTGTTGTGTATTAGATTCTCTCATTAGCATGATGTGTTAGTTATCACCAGAGAAATCATTTCCTAGATAGGTGAGGGACAAAATCGAGAAAGCTAAAAATTAAATCAGCGATTTACATTAATACCAGACCATCTGCTCACCAGAGACATGACAGAGTAAACTTTTTGACTAGTATAAAACCTAGCACTTCTGAGAAATGATTAAAAGATATATAAGAAATGTATAATAACACTTTTAGAAATCATTTACATGAGTGCTCAATACAAATTTTTCTTCCAGTAGTCTTTTACTATTTTTAATTCATGAGGACAAACACAGTTCCAGTCATAGGTTTTGTAGTTAAAATGGAAATGATGTGTGTTTTCTTTTCTGGTTTCTAATCCTCCAAAAATAATTTGAACATCTCTAACAATTTTAAAGATTCACATACAGTATTTCTTGTTTGTCACGTATCTAAAATATGTGCTGTGGCTTGGTTGTTCTTTGTAGTTCATGCAATATATTTTTATTCTAAAGTTTCTCCTCAAAACTAGACACCTCCCTTTTACATAGGATGAATAGTCTTATTTAATCAGCGCTACGAGTAAGGCGGTTGATAGTTAATGGCCTTTGAAAATGACTTTCACTGTGAGGCAGCATCCACACAATGGTTTCTCTCTCTATTTTTTCTCTCTTCCTTTTAAATATTTCCTTCTTATAGTTGGTGTATTTGGGTAATCACAGCTTACTTTAAAAAGGATTAACTTGACAGAACTTACCCTTATGTTAAAATAGGTGTTTATATTTGGTGGCAAATAGTCTTAGCTTGTTGAATTAGCATGCTGCCACCTCTGTTTCAGTTCCTCTAACTTGAGAGATGATGTGCTTTATTTTGAACTGTTAATGATAGGTACATATTGTAATTAAAATGTGATCCTTGACATTCATTTTAATACTGTAGCACACAAGTAGGAATATTTGGATAATTGTCATATCAGCATTGGATTAGAAATCGTGGTAAAGAGGGGAGTACCTGTGTGTCAGCCTTTTCTTCCAACTTGGTATGAACGTGCAGACTTCACTAACAGCTCTGCATGCTGTATAATGAAATGGGAATGGAGTAGGCCTTGTATGCATGCTCTTCCACGTGTGAGTTATTATAATGAAACATGCACAAATAGATCCTCAGATGTGTACACAAGTGAATAAACTCATTCACCAATTTAAAGCTTATTTCCAACACGTAGCACTTAGAATGAATTTAGGCATAGTTGGGGATCATTTTGAAATTATTTTTTCAATATCTCTGTTATCTGTAACCAAGTAGCTTTATGGGAATTGATTAATGTAACAGGACAGACTTAGGCTTCTACCAAACATAGCTTCCTACGCCTATGTCAGGGATAAGCGTCATGACAATTCTTCCCTTACTAATTAGATGCTGAGCAAGACATCTCTGGGAAGTTGGGACAAACATGAATGGGTCACAGCCAAGGCAGGATTGCAAGGATTCCAGCGATAGTGAAAGCATTCAAGTTTGCCAGGTCGCTGTGACACAGGAGCTGATTCCAAAGGAACAGCCCGTAACAGATAGTGAGATGGCGTCACAGACTTCAGTGAAAAACAAAACCCTAGGGTTTCTCCTTTCCCAGCTTACACATTGCACACACTTATTTAAAGGGAGACACAGTGGACATTGCTCTGGTCAGTCTTCAGTTAGTGCATGTTGGTAATGCGTGTCTATAGCTAACTTGGTAATGTGGACTAGAATATATATATATATATATATATATATGTATGTATGTATGTATGTATGTATGTATGTATGTATAAGGAGAGGAAATTGGAGCTTGCCTTTACCCTGCATTCATAAGTGAACTACAGTGGTTAAATTGTTTGAGGTGTGAACTCCTTTCCCCAGAGTATATAGAGAGAACTCTGTGCAGTAAGGAAAACTGAATTGGTGAATCCTGGGATACCTTTTTCAGTGAAACTCATTTTCTCTAGAACTCACTGTTCGTTGTTGTTGAAAGAACATGGGATATAGCGGTCCCAGGAGTTCTTTCCTTTGGAAGGTTTGGCTTCTAGTGTGATGTGTGTGGAGGTTTTGTTCCATGTGCAGACGTGCTCGTGCCTTTCATGGTACACGTTTGCTGATCACTAACCACGGTTCTCTAGACTTTGGCCAGAAGAGTGTTTGGGGTCGTAGGAAATGATTGATGTCACGCACATCTGCCAGAGCCGATGCCATTCTTATTTCCAGAAGAGCAGCTGGTGTCCACATTTTGCGTGGTTCCCCTCATCCACTGAAGCACCTGGGATTAGAGGCAAGGGGAGTCAAATACCCTCTGGAGGAACTTTGACTTCTAATAAGCTTAAGAGAAATAAAGGAAGAGGGCCAGAGCGGGAACAGCAGCCTTTAGGTCCTGTTRTATAAACAAAACAAGTAGCAGAAGGAGTATCCTAGAAGCAGACTGGTAAAGAATACAGAGGGAAACAGAATGGAAGGAAATTATCCTGGAAAGAARAAAGAGTATGTGTGCTTTGACATCACTAAGATAGTGTGGGAGCTGTGACTGCAGCCCTTGGTTCCCCCTGAGCCTGTCCTGTACCACGTCTCCCTCCCTGGGCTTAAAAGGAAGTTTAGAGAATAGGAAAAAAAATAAAAGTATTGATTGTTTTTTTTTTTTTTTTAATTTGTACCTTCCCTGTAGGAAGCCTCACACATTTATAGTGTACCTTCCACCTTCCGGTGAGACGTTTATGACTGGAGTTGGCATGGGCGAGGGCGGAGTACTGTGTCCTCTTGATGGGACACAGTGCACAGCATTTTGTGCCCTGGTGTGTGGGGATGAGAGAGCGTCGGTCGGTCTCCTTCTGCAGTCAGAGCCCTCCTTAATGGAGTACAACAGGGAAACAATGCCTCACTCAAACCAGGGAGTTCAGAAATCAAATTCTCCGCTTATTAATCATCATTCTAATTAAGAAAAAGAATTGATCCTTTAACAACAATATAATATCCTTTTGTTTTTCTTTAATTAAGCCCATCAGTTTTTCATTTCTCTCTGTAAAGGAAGAATAATGTTGAATTGCAGGAAGTTACTTATTGAAACCACTGATTCGATTCCCTCGCGCACAGCTGACATCTTCTTTACCCATCCTTAGGAACTGTAATGTTACTTTGCTGCTACCTTCAGTGTTTGGGTCAGGGAGGGGTGTTGAGTTATGACTCTTGTGCCTGTTTGGCTGATGGACATTTACCTAATAGCCTCAGTACAAGGTTAGTTTGTTCTTACTCCCAGATTCCTCTTTCATAGACTTCATTTCTCTTTTCCACCTTCGCTTCCTTAGTTTTACTGCTTCTCTCTTGTCTAATGCAAAGGAATTAAAATGAGCTTGAAAGTAACAACCATTGAATCAGGTATCCTTTTGCCAATCTGTCATTCTGATAAGTTCAGGAATGTGGTGCTATCCTCACATACATATATGTTGGTGACAGGACTACCCTTGTTTCACTGCAGGTGAGTGTTTTACATCAGGGGTGGCCGTGCACCTAGGGCTTGTCACTCAGAGGTGYTACCGATAGGTGTTCAGTTTGACCCTTAACCTGTATGAGAAAGATGGAGGTAAAGAAAATTTGCTTTCTTTTCTCTAGAAGCTGTCTTAGATTTATCATTTTATATACTTGGACTTAACACCACACAAGAATATCTTCTTAGAAGTCAGAAAAGCTGTGACGAGCAGGGTGTCTGTCAGGAGATGTGACCGGTGTCCACTGCAGCTAACACGAGCTCAGACATTGAAAGGAATAGAAAGAAATGATAGCAGGGCCAGTATAAACACACTATTAAGAAACATATTTAAAACATATGTCCTACATGTGTGGGTTCATCATTGTTTTGTATATAATGYGTTTAACTCATTGTCTTAAAAAGGCATGGAGATTGTTAAAAATAACAAGAACAAAAACATTTTTGTAAATAGGAAAGATATGACTTCTGGTATTTACCTGTGTGCTTGTATGTGACTGCTGTGGATTTTTCAACTTTATTAAGGTGGCTATTGGTTCTCCAGACAATTCTTTAGGATTTACATTTGATGATCATTGTGTCTGAACTGGGGGTTTGAAAAGAAAAACTTGAGGATAATGAGTATTTTACCTGACAAAAATAATTACTTTCAGCTGGCTTAACATAATAACAAAACTAATATTAAAATGAGAATCTCCATTAGCAGAGTTTTAATAATGTTTCTTCTCTCCTTCCATTACAATTAAAAGCAAGGAAGACATCACTGAGGTATGCCATTAGGATGACTGTGTGGGACACCTGAGTAGGCCTGAGCACAGAAAGCTGCCCACTGATGTGCCCTCTGCCAGTTCCTGGGGGCAGTGGATCAGGGCTGCTGCTTTGTAAGATGCTGCGACATTACGTTATGAGTATATTCATGAGAGTTTCCCTTCAGTGGTGACCCCTGGAAGCAGGATGAATTTTGACCTCCTGYCGAACCTAATGCACACTCAGCTAGGTTACTAGGACAATATGCAATACCGTTTTTTCTTTGTCCTTTTCTTTTTTKTATATAGAGTTTCAGATAGAACTGAAACTGAAGTCCTGCTCTGGACTTTGGGGACAAAGTCTTATTGCTTTTCTATAGAAAATGTTACAAATCTAGTATTGCCATGCAGTTGTACATTTATACTACATGGTATGTAGACACAGAGGCAGTGTAGGACTGCTAGATTGTCTGGTTGAAGGCATTTAAATGATTTATTTTGGGAATGTTGGGGATTTGTTAATAGCTGCCTCAAATGCAAGGAGTATATGAGTTTACATACAAACAAGCATCCCCACCCTAGAGATAGGATGGTGCCTTAGATTACATAACTTCGTGTTCCTACGCATGCCCCCTCCCTCCTGTGSTGTGGGTGAACACAGAGCTTTGCCTCAGAGATAGGAGCCTAGCTTTCTAAATGAAGCTAGCTGTCATTGATTGAGAACTGGTGTGGTTGTTTCTTGTTTTGTGAATGGCCATTTTCACCAACCACAGAACTGCAGTTTGCTAGAAGCWACTGTCATGTTTTTAAGCTTTAAATTCCAAGTAAAAATTAAACTAAGAAAGAGACACCACATTGAGAGGTGAGCTYACACCTGTGGTGTCRTGCCTTTCCCCTTAACAGCTATYTTGCCTTGTTCTCCTGAAGACCTTTGGCAAGTAATCATGGGAGGGAGTGTATCTTAAAATATGTCGCCAGTGCTGTTATGTGCTAAGCAGTATATGATGGAGAAGAGTTTTCTCATTTTTGCTTTATTTGTGATCTTTATTGTACGTTATGCAAAAAAGAGGCTAGGGAGTGTCAGAAGTCCGACATCTGGGAGGGCTTGTTTCAGTAGCAGCCTGGAAACCAGAGCCCTGGCTTCATACAGGTGAGATGTGTTATGGGAATAAAGGCCTCGTGCATTTAATGAACCCAGCCTGCCTGTCAGCTTGGTTTTTTTCATGCACCATTGTTGTTCAAATAAGAAAAAGAAAGTGTTCACAGCCTGTGGTGAGATTAGAGTAATAGAAATGAAGTGTTAATCTGTTGATAGGAAGCACATCCTGTATCCTGCATCCCGGCCACATTCACGCATGTATAATATATTCCAGGTTCTCTCATGACCAGAGAAGCCTGGATGTTCATTATATTAAAAACACTCCTTTGTTGAAAGCAAGAAGTTGGCTGCTCTGACTTTGGGTAAATAGCTACTCTATACAATTTCTTAATAAAGCAACGGCTCCTGGCCTCTGAAGATTCTGATAACCTGCTGCTCCTGTGCCTGCCTGCTCTGCATGTCTGCAGAGTGTCCCTGTTACCCTAACTGGAGCCTGCCCTGGGAGACCATTTTGTAGGAATTAGTGCCTAAGAGGGGGAAGGGGAGTTAAAGGACAGCAGTACTTTTCTCTCCATGAAGAAAAATTAAGTAAAATTAAACATTCATTAGTCTGTGTTTATTTTTCATCTTTTAAAACAGTACACTTTAAAAATCCCAAAAGATTGGGACATTGTATGTGTAGTTATGATATATTATGACATGAGCCTGAAGGCTTTGAGCATCAAAGGGGGTTTTCTTTTCTTTTGTCTTTTCTTTATAAAGCTGTTTTGGAATGATATAGGAAGAAAATGTTTTTTTTTTCCCCCTAGGACTATTATTTTAATTTTCTACTGTTAATCACTAATTATTAAAARTGAAACTATAGACTTAAAAAAATGAGATAGGGTCAGTCCTACACTCCAGCAAGGCATTTAAAGAAGAAAATGGTGAACCCTGGATCAAGGCCCTTTTTATAAGAGCATCACTTTAAGAGGCATCTTCAGAAATGATGTAGAGAGAAGTGTATAAGGGGAGGGACGAGACAAATTAATAAGCAAGTTCCAGGTGTCTGTTTCTAATTGCTTAAATTTCAAACRTAATAGAAATTAGGACGAATGTTTCCCATAAGGAATGCATCACTGTCATTTGGGTATCAACTAAAGCCACATTCAGGGTGCCCAGACTTAACATATTTCCTGTTTTCCTGTTCACCTAGGAGTTAAGGAATTCAGTATGATCATTAGAATTTTGTCAACTGTTTCAAGCTATTGGATTTAGTCAGAGTCAAGAAAATTTTGGGGATTAAAGTCTGATTGTGATGTATATTTAGTATATATTCAAGGATTTCTTTCTTGAAGGACAATTGAAAGAAAGACCTTTCTCATAGAAAAGAAACAACTCATTTAAATACTCTTTCAAGTTTGTGGCATGATTATAAGCCAGTATGCTATAGGTGATCTAAGTCTTGATACTCTGATACTCTGATACTGTGATATATGACCAGTTGTAGCATACTCAATAAAGTCTGTTTGGAGATCTAAGATTTTCTTGGCTACAGTAATTAATTAGAGATAACGTGCTTTTAATATAGTTGGATAAAATGATAAGTAGGGCATTTAAATTTGTTTGTAAAATTCACTGATAGGTTTAAATGCTGGGATGTTATGGTTGATTGGAAGTTATGAACTGTAAGTAAATATTTGCACTTGCTTTCAGTTGAATAAAAAAAGCCAAAGGTTAGAAATGCATGGCGACTTTGTCATGATTTAAAGAAATCTKCTTTAAGCAATAGCCATTTTAAAATATGGCATGACTTTTTGAACCCTCAGTAATGACTAGGTAAGTGTATTGTCAGATGTTGCCAATCAAGTGGAGCCAGGTAAAGATC
>BDUI01002500.1:85148-95234 GCA_002335545.1 Apodemus speciosus | reverse complement strand
TTTTTTTTTTTTGAGAAAGATATAGTGTCATATTTAGCTATGTTAACTAGGCAGGGGTATGTTGCAGTTTTCTCTTACAGTTCAAAGTAGAATTCTCCACAAAGTGCATACAATCAAAGGGCACAGTTTCTGTTCTGCGTGCCCCGGAGCCGTAAATGCAGCTACTCCCAAGTTGACATATTTCTCTRTAGGCATGACAGTGGCACCAACCTTCTACATTAAGACTTAACATTCCACAGAACCATTTCAGGTTTATTATGAGCTTCAAAGCCTGCACATCCCTAAGAGAATATCAAGTTTAAGCATGTCACTTTGCCACAGTCACAGCTAACTTTTTTTTTTTTTTTTTTCATCAAAACGTGTCTTTTCATGGCTGGTTATCACCAGGTGACACTTGAAACTTCTCAGAGTACAGAATCCTCTCTCCTAACCCATTGTTGATGCCCCCTTGAATTCTGTAGACAGATCCTTTTGGTATCGGTTGGACACTACCCATGCGTGAACATTGGTGTTTAAAGTTCTGAGACAATATCAACAGCTTTTTCTTTACCTCTTGATCTTAGAACTCATGCCTTTGAAATTCACTCTCCACTCCACGCCTCAGCCTCTCCTACCCCACCCCCGTTGGGATTTCACAGAAGTGTAGCTTGGGTGGAAAAGAACCTGTTAAGCTGTTAAGGTGGGGCTGATGTTTCCCACTATAAGAGGTTAATGATAAGAGGCAGCCCATGGACTGCTCAGCCCCATCGCATGGTGTGCCCCTCTCTTCCCAGGGAAAGGCAGAGTCACTGTGGAGCCTCCTGGCTTTCCCTTCCTACCTCAGCTAATAGACTGTTCCTGAGATGCCTTGCATCTCAGAGATGGAACTTGACGGAGTAGTCAGCATTGCAAAGGTCACCCTAAAGCTATTGGCAGGATTACTGCCATTTGTTGCTGAGTGATGATAATGCTACTGTGGCAGTTAACTGGATGTATTAGGCTGTGTGGCTTTCCCAGAATACTAAACTATCTTATTTAGTTTTTTTAAACACCTGATAGAATGCCCATTCGCAAGCTGTTTCAAGTGCGTTTATCAAGGAATCTTAATGATATTAAAATACCAGTGCTTTGGCCACAGGATGGATAATTTATGCAGAGCATTTATCTAGTGTGTTGTTTTGCTTTTGTGAAAGTACTTTTAAATTATTCTCATTCCTTAAAGTTTTCTTGTGTCTGAAAATTCTGATGTTTCAGCAAGTGTGAAAATTCATATTTTTTTAAATACTTATTTCCAGTTTGTCTTCTAGTATACTCTGTCTTCCAGGCTTTGCTTGTTGTAAGAAGAAAAATTTTAAGAAGCATTATGTTTTTTAAATCACTCCTCACAAATATCAAATGGAGAAATTACATTTTCAATATTAGATATTTTTTACTTTATACATAGTATACATAGTATAATAAGTAACTGTTGTCTATCTTTTCATGTTGTTAAATTTAGCAGTGTGCTCTCTAAAATGCTACTTAAATTATAACCAGAATTTAAAAAGAATTCCATGATCAGTCTACTTGGGAGGGGCTGCAGGTGAAACAGCTTTGGTTTGCATGCTTTAACTGACCTTGTGGTTCACATCTTCTGAAAGAATTTCTATCCACAGACGACATCTTTACCTTGGCTCTTATCTCCAAGTGAGTTAAGATCTAAAGCACTGAGGGGCCTGTGACACCATTTGTTACTTTTACATATGCATCTAAATTTGAGACCGATTATTTTCTCAAATTTTTGATTAGCCCAGGTCGACTTCCATTCCATCTGTTCACATCACATTGGGCAAGTCTTGTAGACTTTTAAAATTACTTCTTTAGTGTCAAAATAAGAGGGTGAAGACTCTTAAATACATTAAATTAACTTCAGAATCTTGGTTAGAACAGATCCTCAGGCCTTTGTCCCATTCACCTAGTCTGGTGTCTCTTATGGAGCTAGACCCGCATCACAAGAGAATGTTTTCCCTCTGTTAGATGATTTTTGTTGCAGCAACTCAACAATAAAGGGCATGAAGCCAAAGTTTTTCAAATAGAATGACTAGCACTGAATTCAGACAGTGGATAGTATTTGGAAGTAAGACAGTGACATTTGCATTGCGTGTTCTCTGTGACCCGGATGTTGAAGGAAATTTTCTGTATATAGGTGTACTTACCTCACGTTTACAATCACTTCTTTTTTTTTCTTTCTAGTTGACCCATTCTCCAGACCTTTAAAAAAATGTTTTAAGTGGATGTAAATTCCATTTTAATTAGACTCGTTCAATCTAATACTGCAACTAGCCTGGGATGGAAAAAAAACCATGCTTAATACAACCCAAATCAACCATATCCAGATAATTCCCCTGATCTTTGTAACAGTCTGTTCCCCACCTCCACAATTAAATGACCCTGTTAGTTTCAGACTCAACAAGACATTTAAGATACATTTTAAAAAATGATCATCTTTTCCCCCAATTTTTTTTTTTTTTTTTTTTTTTTTTTTTTTTTACTATTTTATTTCTTTTTCTTCCCCTTGCCACACAGCTGCCACTGGTATAAGAGAAAGATTGGGGGGAGGGGAAGAGGAGGCAGCCCTGTTCAAATCCTGTCACGTAGCACTAATTCATCTGCTCTCATTAGAGGGAGCGAGGGACAGCAGTGATGGCCAAGAGCTGCACTCCACACATGACACGCGCACAGTTTGGGGAATAGAAAATTGCTTTCTCAGGAAGCCCAGCCAATTAAGGACTTGACCATATTGAATGTCAAGTGTTAATTTAGGTTTTTCTTCATTTTCCCAGTAGTAATGTGGGTCCTGTGATGAGCAAATACATGTCAAGTAAAAGTTGATTGCATGAAGGACCTGGGTATTATATGTCACTGACAAGTCACCAATGTACTGAMGTCTTTTAACCCCTTAGGTGAGCGTGGTGGGGGAGGGGAAGAGGAGAAGGGGATTATGGTACCATAATGATAAGAATTGGTAGTAGTTTCAAGGACAGACAGGAATGGTAATTGATGTAAGCAAACAACAACAAAAAAAAAAAATCCTGGGGATTGGCTAATCTTGCTTCATGGATAAAAACAGTGGCTCTACAAAAGCTTGAGCAGGGACACACACACACACACACACACACACACACACACACACTCTCTCTCTCTCTCTCACAATGCACGAGAACACACATGTATGTGATACTTCCTCACTGCACATGTGCTATCTGGAGTAGCAAATTTCCTACGATTTTAGTGAAAAAGGAAGATAATACCTTCTCAGGTCTTGATTGTGGAAATTTATCATTACTTACCACCTTTGAAGTAAATAAAAATTAATTAAGCAACCATATTMCTTAGGATAGTTTGGCTCCCTGCAGGTATACAGTTTCTGGCTTTGTACTCTTTTTTACTTTCTAATCAGTGTTCATTTAAAAATAACTGTGCAATACTGTTACAGGAAAGATGCAAAGAAGGTTTGTTTTCTCTGCGTCTCTGTAAGATGATATTTAGCCAATAGAAGATGGAGGAAAGTCCGTCACTGCCCTTCACTTCCTTTTTGTGCCCTGTGTTGGAAGGGAAAAGAGCGCAGCTTCGGGGAATGAGACACTTTTGCCTTTTTCAAGTAACCAGTGAAGGTTGTCCGTCAAGTGTAGCATCTCATTTCCATTTGTCAGCATTCATTTGCATATGAATATCCTCAAAAGAAAAGAAAGTCTGCTTCTGTTGCAGTTGTACAATAGCAAATAAAAATACCCCTGTAGCTTCAAACACTGCTGTGTGTAGGATGGTGTGAGTAGAAATCTTAAGTCAAAGCGGTTACAATGTAGCAACTTTGAGAAAATAYGTAGCAACACTTTTGCCCCTACCTTTCAAGACAAGATCTTAAAACACTTTCACGAAGTGTACCCTTTTCCATTTATTTTAAAATTGTAAACAGACTTACCTTTGCATACTGACAATGCTTATTATACCTTGAGAAAGTAAATCACACAACACATGGATTTAGGCAGCATAAATTACTAACAGTTTTTCTGTGTGACAGGACAGAAGCTGTGATTGTCGTATTGCAAGTTACAGTATATATATTTATAGTATGGGAATCCATCTCAGGAATTCAGTCTTTCATNCTTAGGATAGTTTGGCTCCCTGCAGGTATACAGTTTCTGGCTTTGTACTCTTTTTTACTTTCTAATCAGTGTTCATTTAAAAATAACTGTGCAATACTGTTACAGGAAAGATGCAAAGAAGGTTTGTTTTCTCTGCGTCTCTGTAAGATGATATTTAGCCAATAGAAGATGGAGGAAAGTCCGTCACTGCCCTTCACTTCCTTTTTGTGCCCTGTGTTGGAAGGGAAAAGAGCGCAGCTTCGGGGAATGAGACACTTTTGCCTTTTTCAAGTAACCAGTGAAGGTTGTCCGTCAAGTGTAGCATCTCATTTCCATTTGTCAGCATTCATTTGCATATGAATATCCTCAAAAGAAAAGAAAGTCTGCTTCTGTTGCAGTTGTACAATAGCAAATAAAAATACCCCTGTAGCTTCAAACACTGCTGTGTGTAGGATGGTGTGAGTAGAAATCTTAAGTCAAAGCGGTTACAATGTAGCAACTTTGAGAAAATAYGTAGCAACACTTTTGCCCCTACCTTTCAAGACAAGATCTTAAAACACTTTCACGAAGTGTACCCTTTTCCATTTATTTTAAAATTGTAAACAGACTTACCTTTGCATACTGACAATGCTTATTATACCTTGAGAAAGTAAATCACACAACACATGGATTTAGGCAGCATAAATTACTAACAGTTTTTCTGTGTGACAGGACAGAAGCTGTGATTGTCGTATTGCAAGTTACAGTATATATATTTATAGTATGGGAATCCATCTCAGGAATTCAGTCTTTCATRGAGCAAGTTCTCCTTAAGAAATAAAAGTCTATTCCGGGTAGATACTCCCCTCCCTGTTTCAAAACTAACCAGATAGGATGAGTTTGGTGCTCCCTTCACATCCGTTCTGATAAGCGCCATATATGGAATTCTGGTGGCATCGAAGAGCACTGTTTAATTATGGTCTCTTTTGTCAGCAGCTTCTCTTCCTTTGGGAGACTTAAGGAAGTTTCCCTAAAGTAAATTCTGATGATGGCAGCTCAGGTTGCTGATTCAAGTTATTCTTCTCTTCTGTGTCACTTGTGACGGATGGCACCAAATGCAATCAACCACTGTCTGGGAGAGCCCTTTCCTTGGTTGCTTTAGTAACTGGACCACGAGTTTCTTCCCTTCCTCCCCTCCTCCCCTCCTCCCCTTATCTTCCTTCAGGAGTCCACTCTTCCCTGCAGTCTTCACCAAGACTTGAGCCAAAGGGGGGTTGGGGGAGGAAGAGTGGTGTACCCAGAACAGGCCTTTCCTAACCCTCCCTTTCCCAATGGTGAAAGCAGAGTCGGCCTCCCTTTGCGTGTGTTTTTGATAAATTTAAGAAGTCAAATCGCTGACACAGATAGATAATCCAAGTGTATAGGGTGAAGAGTTATAAATTAACACATTATTCCCTCTTAATGTGAAATACTTGAGAATGCATTTTCTCAGTCCCTTGACATCTACCCAGTGAGGGCTCTCATTGTACTTTTCAAGTGGCATTGATTTGTTAAAGCGCTGAATTAGCATCTCCGGCCAGCTGCCCGTTCTACCCTAGTGTCGAGGGGCTTCAGTCCCTCCTGTCTCTGCCAGACACCCCCTCCTGTCTCTGCCAGACACCCGTTTGTATTTCAGCCCCTCCTTTCCCACCTGATTGTTTCACTCCTCCCTCATTCTTTCTTGCTCTCAACTCTACTGTCCTTTCCTGCTTGCCTTTCTTCCTGACTGGTCCTGTCCAGCAGCACCTCTTCAGATTTCTTTCCTTTCTCTTTGTCCAGACCTTTTCCCCTTTTCTTCTTCTGAGGCTTTCCTACATCCTGCGTAAAACTTGTTCTCTGACTCTGTCTCTGTCTCTGTCTCTGTCTCTGTCTCTGTCTCTGTCTCTGTCTCTGTCTGTCTCTGTCTTTGTCTGTCTCTCAATCTCTCTGTGTGTATTTAACCAATCCATTGGCCTAAAGTGAAGTCTTAAAGAAAAGAAATTACAATATGTGTGTTTGTTTGAAAACTAATGTGTGCTCTTTGTAGTAGAAACCCATGAGAAAAATCTCATCTATTTTGTTTTCTAGAATTCAAAAGATACTGTTGGAGTTCTGGGCTCTAGACTTTAAATGTCATTTAATGTGGTAAAGTCTTCTGATTTGAACAAAATGGAAATTAGCAATGGTTACCAAGTTTTTAATCATTTCTTATGTCCTTGCTAAAACAATTCTACAAAATTTCTTGATGTCTTTAAACTGTTTACATTGGGGGGGGAGAGAGAGAGAGAGAGAGAGAGAGAGAGAGAGAGAGAGAGAGAGAGAGAGAGAGCGCAAAAAGGAGAGGGGAGAGGTTCATATATCTCATGGTGTCATCCTCAAGTCTCTCCTCTATTGAACCCATAGCTGACCTATTCTGTCTGACTGGTTGGCCAATAAGCTACAATAAGCTACAGGGATTTTCTGTTCTCTGCCTTCCCAGTGCTAGGTTTATAGACATACTGGGCACAGCTTTTTAATGTGCCTGCTGTTTGTGTGTCAAGAGCTTTGCCCACTAAGGTTTCCTTCCGGCTCGCTGAGTGAACTTTTTACTGTGACTTCTTTTTTCCTGGTTCCATGTTTTTCTGATTACACTTGCTTTTATCATCAATACATTTGCACGAAGTAGTTTCATTCTGATATTTGTAGCAATCTGATTTTCTTAAATGTAATGTAGTGAATAGATAATAAAATTGGTCAGAAACTTGTTTGAAAATAAGATGGCTTTTACCCCTTCATTTACTGATAGGCCCCAAATTCTAGAGTAATTCAGAAGTTATATGTGGGTGTTACTGAAGAGAGTGACAGGTGTCTTTTGTACAGATTCACAGACTTGGTGCCTTTTCATTCTTTAGATATTGGTCCCTGGACTAGTAAGATGGCCCAGCAGATAAAGGCACTTGCCACCAAGCCTAGTAACCTGTGTTTAATCCTCAGGGGGTACATTGTAGTGAGGGGGAACTGGCTCTTACAAGTTGTTCTTTGATGGCCAGGTCACTCCTGTGCTTGGTGGGAACACATGTGTGCATACAGTAAATAAAGGGAAATTTTAGCTATTGGTCTAAAACGCTTTGGAATCTCTGTGTTGATTAATTTGATGTAAGCAGAAAAGCATGCTTGCTGTGGTGTACACAGACATGATCTTCTGCAGTTTTAATCTTATGGCTTCATATTGCTCTGTCTTCAGTTCCAGTAGGCTTCAAATTGATGACATCATAACTAGAATTTGAATTTATGGATAAATCAAATGCCTTGAAAAAATCGAGTGTCTTTATTGCTGTATTTTATAGAATCTAAGCTGGTAGTTTGACTCACTGTCTATATTTTGAAGTGGGAATAGTTTATGTAAGTATAACATTTTCTTCTGTGTTGGATTGATTTTCCTCCTTTCCAATATGATTTTTTTTTTCATTTTAAAAGAAGTTAATTGTTGTCCTCCTCTGTGGACTTGGCATGGCCTAGCTCCGGCGAAAGGATTAAAATGACTTTCAAAGCATGGTGCTGTCTGTGTAAAGGGGGGAAAACTGTCTTTTAACTAGGGCTTATACTAATTCCAGCTACTAAGGAGACAGAAATTACACTAAAGTAGACCATTTGGCTTTGTCTTCTGTGTGCATGTTAAGTTGCTTTGAGATCATCATTTAGTATTTGAGGGTATTCTTTTAAAGGAGTGAGATGTTCTTCATTTGTTACTGCAAAGGGGCGTGGCTTCATTGCCGGGGATGGCCAGCACTTTCTACAGGGATAATTCAGCTCACCTGGCTGCAAAGTGGGGTCAGAACAAGGGGACTTGCATTGCATCCGCATCCCTTCAAATCTGGTGGACTACAAGAGAAAGGAGGAAGATGACAAAGTAACAGGACAGGTTTTAAAGTGAAAATATTACCCAAGAAAGCAACATGAGTGCTCAAGGGGGAAATTAAAGAAAGATAGGTAAAAACTTGTTCTGAGAGCCATACCCCAGTGGTTAAAATGGTAGTAGGGGTAGTAAGAACAATGTTCGGGAAAAATGATGCTTTGTATGTGCAAAATTATAGCCTCTGGTAGCATTGCTCTGATTTATTCTAAATATATGTTGATTTTTTTAAAACTGGGATGCGCACTGGTGCTAGAACAAGTTTAAAGTTTCAGGATGTGGCTCACTGGTGAAGCACTTGCCTTGGATGTCTGAGACCTTAGTTTTCACGCTCAGACCTGAAATGAGCACCTGTGTGCATTTGCCAATGTTGAATACGATTTTATTCTTATTGGTTTATGCATTTTTCCCATGCTGATGATTGAACTCAGGGCTTTGCCAGGGTTGGTTGGCTCTGCTRCACCCCCAGCCCACTGCTTGTGACTTAAACTTCTCATGATGGGCAGGCCTGTGTTGTCTTGTTTCTTTGCTTTGCGTTTACATTGCTTGCAAGCATTCTCTTTGAAAGTAATGAGTCAAGAAATTCAGTTTTAAATCCAGTGTCATTGCTTGCTTTTGTTGTGATAATGCTTTGGCTATGTGAAATGGTTAACTGCGTGTTTTAGAATTTTCTCCATCTTTGAATTTTTCTTCTAAAATTGTCAGGAGATGTCAGAATTATTTCTGTTTTGTATTTTGTAAGTCTAAATTAAATGTCACTTAAATGTGAAAGAACTGGCACCTTTGATAAGTAGTCCCCAAAGCAAATGGTCATGTCAGTAATCATAACCTAATTATGAATGCAAAGTGAAGTTTGTTTTTTTAAAAAAAAAAAAAAAGTACAAAACAAACAGGAAAGTGAGCCCCACAGCATCTCACGGCTTTATCAACCCAGGAGAAAGCCTCCTTCTGCGAAGCCACAGAGCCTTGAATGGTAGCAGTGGTAATAAGAGAGGATGCTGGCATCTGCCCAAGGACTTGTTCAGAGGGCTCCACAAATGGCCTGCTCAGTGTGTGGCTGTACACAAGTTCCAGGGTGACACATGCCTCCCAAGCCGGTCACAATGCAAGAGGTCAGGAGTCATGTTCAAGGGCAGGCTGTTTCTGGATAAGGCTGAGGAAGCAGAGGTGGCCTCTCTGGGCTCAGTGTGTGGGTCTGTGTGCTCCTTTCCCGTCAAAGCTGGCCCAGCGTGGCCAAAAAGTGGTTCTTTGGCAGGGTTTAATGGCAGGATGATGTAGTCTGTTGTGACTAGTGCATTCCTTTCAGGTTAAACTAGGGAAATGGCATTGTGTTAAAATTCCAAGTCGCATGAATGTTTTATTGCCACAGTGCATTTAGCCCTCCAGGGGAGTGTGTGTGGCAGAGGTGGGGTTGGGGGTGGGGTGACTTGGAGACTCAGGAACTATCAGAAGAACACTTCCCTTGGAAAATTTTACCCATCAGCATGAAGCTGATTTGCTGTGATGGTCACTTAGAAGGGTTTCACTTTTTTCTTAAACTGGCTGCTTAAAGTCTTGTAGTCCGGACAATTAGCAGCTGAAGAAAATGTGACAAGACACACAGAGAGAGGCCGGCAGATAGAGAGGAGGAATGAGCCAGGAAGGAGCTGAGCTGCCTTGTGTAAACTGCCCAAGCAGGGCCCCCTCCCTGGCCGCCATCCCTGTCCCCTTTTCCCCAGGCTGTTTTGCTGTCTGCCTGAAGGCCAGCGGGACTGATCTGTTAACCTTGCACMCTGACGGGGAGGCCTCTGCAGCTCATGGTACTGTATGTTACCATTACTACTCCCCCATTCCTTCTCCCTGGCTCTCCCCCCTCCCCATAACTGCTTCTCTATAACGACGGTTTATATTAGTCAGAGGGATACAATTTTGGAATGCAGAAGGTCTGAGTTAAAACAAAACAAATTTTAAGTATGTGCTCGCTTGTTGTTCCCCCCCACCACCACCACCCCTCCCCCCAACACTCCTGCATTTAGAAGGGCTATCCTGAGCCATTCTAATTCAGTTCTAGCCAGACTTTTCTATTGTGATTTAAAACCAGGAATTCTGGAATTT
>BDUI01002500.1:60536-79428 GCA_002335545.1 Apodemus speciosus | reverse complement strand
GTTTGGAACATTAGAGCTACTTTAAATGATTATGCTGTTTATGTTGCATGTATTTGTGGCCTTAAAACAAACTCAAGAGTGCCATAGATGTGTCTTTCATTAGCAGGGTAAGGAATACAACTCAGTGTGTGTGCTAAGTATTCACATGGCCTAGGGTTATTTTCTAGAATTCTCTTCTAAGAGAGAGTAGAAGATGGGAAAGAAGGAGAAAGAGAGGAAGGGTAAGATGTGAGAGGGTGGCAGAGAAACTATCTTTTAAATCTAGTCTTGTACTATTGTATAACAATTGATTCAGTCAGTTCTTGGTTATTAGACTATTTTAAAAATAAAGATTTGTACTGCAGCATGAATGTCCTTGCTTGGATTTCTATACTTGCTTCCTAATGATGAATTCATGAAAGTGATATTGCTTAGTAAGGAGGCCTRATTTCTGCATTGATTAAAACMCTGGGGGMGTGAGTTTGGGGTGTAGGTCAGTCAGGAGAGTGCTTACCTAGCATGCGAGCCTTGTGYTTGAGAGTCAACAATATTACCRGTGTGGTAGTGCATGCTATKGGAGTCTGGCACTCGAGAGGTAGAGACAGAAGGATTAGAAGTTCAAGATTATTCTTGACTTTTTGGCAAGACTGAGGTTAGCCTGTGYTACRTGAGATCCTGCTTGAATGAAACACAAAGGATGGGTTGGGTGACGGGCCTTTTCTATGAAGGTCAGGTCCATATATGATTTCTGCAGTAACTATTACTGGTAGGCAACAGGGCTGCATTTGGCCCACAAATTGCAGTTTACTTTCCTCTTGTTTGAAACAAATTCAAGGCTGAGTAGGGGTGGAGCTTCATCCCAAATAGGCTGTAAGCTACCTTGGTATCACTGCATATTAGAAATCTCTTCCARTTTCAATTGTTTAATTGTTCACYGGTTTAATGGGCCGATCCCTTTCTTTCCAARTGCATCACAATCAGTACTTATTTTCAGATACTTGTTAAAGGGGCTTCAGACCAGCCCCTGTTCTTGAGCYTCAGCCAATTTCGTTTGGGAAGCTATTGATGTGCCTCCATATTTTGATACACTTTATATTTCAGCACAGGGTAATAATTTGAGAGGTTAAAAAAAAAGACCTCTTTAAGTTACATTATAGGGGAGACATGTCCATTCCCTGACCCTGGAAGCTTTCTTCGTGGAGTTGGGGTCGAGGCGTATCTGGGAGTAGTAAGGTTACATAAAAGTTTTAGTCAGAAAAGAAATCATGTCATGTCCACATCTGATGAGACCCATCTCAGCAGAAAGATATCAYGGAATTAATTACTGAACTTTTAGTACTATGCACATAGCTAATGACTGATTTGCATTCCAAGTTTATATAAAACAGCAGTTATTGGTCTATTACTGCCTTAGAGGTATATGGTGAGGATCAGGTAGTTAAAATAATTGTCTCTTGTGCCACTATGAATTTTAAGAGATTTATGTATTATTTTTGAATATATTTTGGTTTATGGATGTGGAGAAAGCTATGAGGTAGGTGCATTGAAGGAATACAAGACTGAACAAATGAGTTATTGCTCTTAGTAATAGACAACCTGGCTTAAAATTCAAGGATGTCCAGTGAGTGCCTACCTAATATGTCTTAGAGAGCTGGGGAGGAGGAGAGCCCTTTTTCCTCAGCATCAGGGGATCTCATATAGTAGTTGTCACTGGGAAATACAGAGACTTCTAAAGCAGAATGTGTATTTGTGTGGGGGGGGGTGGAGGGTGGGGGGAGACAGCCAGAGCAGTCTGTCCAGTGAGGAGACCCAGGCCAGCACATCAGAGCCATCGGATAGACTCATTAGACTCTAGGCTAAGTATTCTTGAGGGAAGAGAAGATAAAACTGAAGGACAGGTCAAAGTTGAATTCTTCAAGGTCTAAGAAGAACTTTAATTGATAATTTGTGGGGAGCATTCCACTTAATATAGGAGAACACCTGTGACCATTCATGGGTGTGGCTCACTCCACACTTACAAGTTAAGTGGTTATCACTTAACATTTGTGCAGGGGCCTAGTGGATGCTTTGTAGAATTGATTATCTACATGGCAGGAAGGTACAGCTGAGGAGACTGAAAACCAAGATTGGACAGACATAAAATCAGTTATGAAGTATGGCTCTGAGTAAAATTTATTAGTGAGATTTTGGTGATAACTTTGTAAAATGTAGTGAAGTTAGGGGTGCACTTTAGCAGAGAACCAAGTGCAGCACATCCTAGTTTGTTTGTTTAGGGAGATACTAACTTGAAACCTAAAAACTTTAGGGGGAGCATGACAGCTCAGGTTAGCCTTTACATGAAACAGAGAAGGTAGGTATGGTGTACTGTTCATCTGGAGGTAACAGACGAAACCCTTGTAGCACATACCATTGAAAGATTACAGAGGGAAAAGGGTGATTTGTAACATTACTTATTATTAGGTGTTGGTAGATAAATGTGAGGTAACTAACACACTCAGAGACACACAGACACACAGACAAACCGACACACAAGCACTTACTTGTGAAGTATTCTGTTTCCTATCAGCCTTCTTCCCCCTTAAGTTTTCAAAGCTGCTAGATTTCAGGGATGAAGTGTGTTCACTTAGGATGAACATACAAGAATATCCCCACTGGAAACTATAAGAAACTCCTTCTTATTTTATTCCCCACTTCTTATAGTCCTTGGTAACAAAGATGTCACCGGTGGGAAGAGTTTTCCTTCGCCCTTTAGCTGAGCTACAGAACACGCAGTTTTTCATTTCCCTTGGCTTTTCATGCCTACAGAGATCGGTGCCTTTGCAGTGGGCATACAGCATATTTCATAGAAATCAGTTTGTACCTACTTTCTCTTCTTAGGTCCTTGGCGGCTTGGAGGGAGGATTGGGCCGTGGAGAGTCTAGTTTGTGTTTGAGTCGACAAAGTTTCTACCGTATGGAAGAGCAGGAACGAGTGCCTCTGCTTCCTTTCTCCTCTTAACTTTTTTCAAGTTCAAGCTTCGTATTCAGAGGAAACAGCTAGCTCCGTTACTCTTTGGGCACAGTTTCTCGATCTTTGGCCACACACTATAGTTTCTGCCTCTCTCGTTCAGATAACTGGGTCTCCTCTGATTAGTGGAACCCCTCTTCAGGCTCAGTCTTGATTGCCAGCTTTAACTAATTTCAAATGGGACGCCAGGGTTCTTCAGAAGTGTTTGCATCTTCAGTCAGCCATTTGTGTGCCGAATCTAGTACTATTTGCCGACTGTATTTTATTTCTTGAGCCATCAACTGCTGCTTTATTCTTTAAGACCAATCACTGATTCATGTAGATGGTTCAGTGGTGCCTTGTACTCTTTGTGCCCCTGACTTTGAAATGTGACATAGTCTATTTCAACTGGACACAAGGCATGCATGCATTTTTCAGTCAACCCTTTCCTTTCCAATAGTGTTAAATTTAGGGAGAAAGAAAAGAGAACCTAATTGATTGGTTCTGTTTTTGTGTGTCTATAAGTAAAATATGTAATAGATATGTTGCCTTCTGATGTGAACACCTTTGTAGACAGCACCATCTGAAAAGAAATGTAGCGGCTTCCAATGCTTTCCTGGAGGCTGCTTCCTGCCTCTCATTGGAGAGAAAGTCGTCCCGATTCTTTCTTCCTTTGCTTTGTATCCTGGGTCTGCCTTAAGCTTGAATCCAGCTCAGCTCCTCACATGCTGGAATCATAAGCCTGTGCCTCCAAGTCTGGTCATCCTGACCCTTGATTATTATGGAAAGCCAGGCAGAGAAGCTGAGCACAGTGGCTCAGTTCAAGAGCTGCCATTTCTTTCATTGTTCCTTTGCTTGTTTAGAGAAAGGCTAGACTACAGAGGGTAATCCTCCTGCCCCAGCCTCCCAAGTGCTGAGATTATGGGAGTTTGCCAGGACATTGGCCTAGGTTATCATAGGGATTTTCATCCACATGGTGGTGTCTGTCCCTTACATCAGTTTCCTGCTAATGTTTGCAGCGGGTGTGAATTGGGACATATCATTCCTTGATCATTTCAGTTCTTTATCGCACACTTCTGTTCTGGCATCCCCTCTATCTTTTACAGAGTATGTGATGTTTGGGGGAGGTTTGGATCTTACACTTCAGTGAATGCTCTTTGTCTTTCCTTGGTAGTTGTGTCTATTTCTAAGTGAAATTATCATCTGGAGAGCTTCTTCACTGTTAGTCTGGCTTTCTATACTTGAAGCTCAGCAGGGCAGGTACACTGCGGGCCGCCAGTGTATGCTGCTGGCTGTCAGTCAAGAGCATGTCCCCCAGAGGGTTAGGTTTCTTTAGATGTAATTCAGTTATGCTTCCTAAGAATTCAGCTTCTTCATTTAAAAGACAAGCCATTAATGTCATAGAATACTCAGAAATTGGCCTTATATTTTATCTTTTTGGAGGATTGGCTAGTTCAAGAGGGCAGAGGGGGAAATGTGCTGGTAATCACTTTGCATGGTAAAGACTTCAATAGGTCAGCTCTTCAGAGCCGAGACAAGTCTTTCTTTTCTTGCAACAACACTGCAAGAGCAAGAAGCCTTCTGAAGTTGGCMGTGTTGGACTGTAGTGAGGCTGAGTAAGATTTTTAGTTTTTCTTATTGCTGTACTACCCCATTTGAAGTTTCTGTCCTTGTCAAGCTTCTTCTCTTAATATCTCAAACTTCCGAGCTGTTGTGGGAGAAAYGTATGGGTGCTGTTTTGTGGGTGCCAGCGGAAGTGCATCCTCTGGATGCTCAGGAAAGCGTCCCATGTGCCTTCTTACCAACCTCGCCATCCTTCCATARGTACTCCGYTCACACACATACAGAAAGAAAAAGGCTCTGAGATAAGGGACAAGAAGTGACAGCTTAGATTTGAGGACATAGAATCTCTTAAGGGCTTTCTGTTTTCCTCTTTGCTTTTTAGTTTTAAGGGTCAGGGTTTCTTTGTGTAGTCCTGAAAATTGCTCTATAGACCAGGCTGGCCTTGAACTCACAGAGATCCTTCTGCTTCTGCCTTCCCAGTGCTGTGCTTAAAGGTGAGTGCCACCCCACCTGGCCGAGAGCTTTATTACCTGTCTGTGGGATGGTTGGGGTTCTTCATTGAAGACAGAGATATTGGACACAGGTAAACATTTGTGAGTTCTCATTAAATATCAGCTATAAAACTCGACAGTATATACATACCAGTAAGCAACAACTTTGATGTTTATTTTCTGAAATACTGAATTAAAAGAGTGAGTGAAGCCAGTTAAAACCAGTTCAATTCTATACACACTTTAGAGAATAATTTTTAAAAATTCTACTGATGACACAGGTTAAAATGGCTCTACCCTTACCTCCTTTAGTGCTAATACCCAGGTAGGTTGAGAATTGAAAGGCATAAGATGAGCTGTATCACAAGGTAGGATTTCTCTAGTGAAGATGGGTGTTGCTAGAGTAGCCAAAGCATTTGTCTCAATTTCAACTGTCCGTGTTCATTTATCAGACATGGGAGGGAGCTACAGTGATAAGTCTCAGGTTTCTTTAAAGGGAAAATATGCAAAAGAGGTTTTCTCTATTTGTCTAATGTGAGAATTAATAAGTATTAGGTATAAAGCCCTTTAAGTACTCTAGAAGAATGATTGTGTAATTTTAGCATTATTAATGGGCCATTAAGCTCCTCAGGGTGTCACAAAKAAGAGAGACTTTCACCGTTTGTCCCTGCTTTTACAGCATAAAAACAAGGTGTTCTTGTTTGTGGCTGTGAAACTCTCCTGTTACTGAACCTGCACAGGTAGCTCCTGGCACAGAGCTAGGAGCCTTTCTCCTGAGACGCTTAGCTGGGCAGATGGGCTCCTAAGTCCTCCTCATTCCTGAGGCACACTGTCTCTACCTCCAAATCACCTTCCATTTTTGTCAACTTCTGCCAACTGACGGCTAGTAGAGTCACGTGACTCCAGAGCATCAC
Source organism: Apodemus speciosus (assembly GCA_002335545.1). Taxonomy (NCBI): domain Eukaryota; kingdom Metazoa; phylum Chordata; class Mammalia; order Rodentia; family Muridae; genus Apodemus; species Apodemus speciosus. The sequence goes on along the minus strand of BDUI01002500.1, from coordinate 73,496 downwards.
CTGTCCCAGCCTATATTSTTCCTCTGGAACCCTTTCCCATCATTATAATTCCTCTCGGTACATTCCAGTCTCATCTAAAGCTTCCGTAGGAATGGATACATTTCTGCCTTTCCTTACTAGAAAAATGACCACATGAACTGCTTTCTCATGAGGGAGGAGAACATTCATCTTTCTGTTTTATGTTCTGTATGCTTGGCCCTTGACAGTCTTAGGGGTCTAGTACTTAGTAATCTAGCACTGAGAGATATAGTGGCCTGTACTTAGAGACCTACACTATCGTCTTTAGTTCAGTCGTCAGTTGAGAAATTAAGATGCAAATTAGGTGTACACCCAGCCTCTCGAGCTCCCCTCACCATTTCCGTGTTTGTGTTCATGTACACAGTGCACCTTGCCTGTGACTTCACCTTTACAGTGTTGGGACATCTTACTTCTTCACTCTCTCTTTCTCAAGAGATCCAGGCTAGCTTATTGTAGGAGCGATTTCACTTAACGGCTTTTCTGAACTTGTGTTATATGTGTGGTTTTCCTCTTGCTGTTTGGCATTCTCCAATGCTGCTCTCCTTCCCTCTGGCTTGGAATGTAACGGTTCTTGCACCCAGCATGCCCCCGAGTCCTCTTAAAGGAATTTACTCCTTATTACCTCTTTCCTCCATTCTATTTTTCATGTCCAAATTTGTATATCCATTCTTTTTCAGGTTCTTCTGATTGGTTTCCTCATCCCTTTCATCATTGCTGGACTAGAAATCACCAGAACACTCTCAGTGATTCAGAACTGATCTGGGCTTATAGCCAGCTTAACTGAGAAGCCTAGAGCTGACATAGAAGTTACTTTGTTTATTTGGGCTGTGACTTTCATGATGCCTGTCAGGCAAAAGCTTACATGAATGTTTCATATTTAAAAGGAAAATTAAATTTTAAGTGGAGTCATCCCTGGCCCTGTGAGCCCCATCCTCCATAACATATCACCCCCAAGTTATCATTCCTGCATCTCTTTTTCTGTCCTTATTCTTCTGCACATCCTCCACCCCCATCCACTCACCTCCAAATACTTGGCATTGCATCCCTTTACAATTTGGGTTGTTTTAATGATGTCTTTTTAAAAGTCTAATGCCTAAAAGTTTTATATGTATCCTAAGTAGACATAAAAATGTAGTGTTTTTGTGTGTGTGTTTTTTTTTTGTGTGTGTGTATGTGTGGGTGTGTGAGAGAGACAGAGAGAGAGGGGGGGAGAGACAAACAGAGAGACAGAGGAGGAACTTTGGCACATTTCCTCTCTATAGAAAATGTGTTTTCTGGAAGCCCTTTGACACTGAAGTGAATGCCCACTTGCCCTCCCTTTCTGAATTCTCCTGAGAGGACAGAGAGCGANAAGAGAGACTTTCACCGTTTGTCCCTGCTTTTACAGCATAAAAACAAGGTGTTCTTGTTTGTGGCTGTGAAACTCTCCTGTTACTGAACCTGCACAGGTAGCTCCTGGCACAGAGCTAGGAGCCTTTCTCCTGAGACGCTTAGCTGGGCAGATGGGCTCCTAAGTCCTCCTCATTCCTGAGGCACACTGTCTCTACCTCCAAATCACCTTCCATTTTTGTCAACTTCTGCCAACTGACGGCTAGTAGAGTCACGTGACTCCAGAGCATCACCTGTCCCAGCCTATATTSTTCCTCTGGAACCCTTTCCCATCATTATAATTCCTCTCGGTACATTCCAGTCTCATCTAAAGCTTCCGTAGGAATGGATACATTTCTGCCTTTCCTTACTAGAAAAATGACCACATGAACTGCTTTCTCATGAGGGAGGAGAACATTCATCTTTCTGTTTTATGTTCTGTATGCTTGGCCCTTGACAGTCTTAGGGGTCTAGTACTTAGTAATCTAGCACTGAGAGATATAGTGGCCTGTACTTAGAGACCTACACTATCGTCTTTAGTTCAGTCGTCAGTTGAGAAATTAAGATGCAAATTAGGTGTACACCCAGCCTCTCGAGCTCCCCTCACCATTTCCGTGTTTGTGTTCATGTACACAGTGCACCTTGCCTGTGACTTCACCTTTACAGTGTTGGGACATCTTACTTCTTCACTCTCTCTTTCTCAAGAGATCCAGGCTAGCTTATTGTAGGAGCGATTTCACTTAACGGCTTTTCTGAACTTGTGTTATATGTGTGGTTTTCCTCTTGCTGTTTGGCATTCTCCAATGCTGCTCTCCTTCCCTCTGGCTTGGAATGTAACGGTTCTTGCACCCAGCATGCCCCCGAGTCCTCTTAAAGGAATTTACTCCTTATTACCTCTTTCCTCCATTCTATTTTTCATGTCCAAATTTGTATATCCATTCTTTTTCAGGTTCTTCTGATTGGTTTCCTCATCCCTTTCATCATTGCTGGACTAGAAATCACCAGAACACTCTCAGTGATTCAGAACTGATCTGGGCTTATAGCCAGCTTAACTGAGAAGCCTAGAGCTGACATAGAAGTTACTTTGTTTATTTGGGCTGTGACTTTCATGATGCCTGTCAGGCAAAAGCTTACATGAATGTTTCATATTTAAAAGGAAAATTAAATTTTAAGTGGAGTCATCCCTGGCCCTGTGAGCCCCATCCTCCATAACATATCACCCCCAAGTTATCATTCCTGCATCTCTTTTTCTGTCCTTATTCTTCTGCACATCCTCCACCCCCATCCACTCACCTCCAAATACTTGGCATTGCATCCCTTTACAATTTGGGTTGTTTTAATGATGTCTTTTTAAAAGTCTAATGCCTAAAAGTTTTATATGTATCCTAAGTAGACATAAAAATGTAGTGTTTTTGTGTGTGTGTTTTTTTTTTGTGTGTGTGTATGTGTGGGTGTGTGAGAGAGACAGAGAGAGAGGGGGGGAGAGACAAACAGAGAGACAGAGGAGGAACTTTGGCACATTTCCTCTCTATAGAAAATGTGTTTTCTGGAAGCCCTTTGACACTGAAGTGAATGCCCACTTGCCCTCCCTTTCTGAATTCTCCTGAGAGGACAGAGAGCGAGAGAGGCCTTTGTGCTTGTTGTCATCTTTTGTTTCTGCTGATTATACACAAAGTAGGTTGTAAATCACTCTCTGGTGCACCATGATTCCTCTGAGGTATGTACAAGAGAGCAGCCAGGTACCTGGCTTCCACTTCCCCTGGAGATAACACAAGGCCCTTTGCAAGGCCTCTAACTTGCTGTTCCTGGACCAGAAGAATGAAGTTTATATGTTCCAAACAGAATCCCACAAAGAAACCTGTGGGATCAAATTTAGAAATGCTAGGTGATTGGTTCATTAATTTTTCTTCTACAATTTTTTTTATTACTCTGAAAGCAAAATATACTAAGAAGCAAAAATAGCGAAAACTACAGTATCCCTAAAGTCTTAATCCTTGTAACTATTTTGTGGCAATCATTGTAGTTTCATCAGTATTGAAGCAAACACTGGTTCCTAGGACAAAGGAACATGGATACAGGAGAATTTCAAAATCACTTTAATATTTATACTCCAAACACTAGACAGGCCCACTGTGTTTCAGTGTGTCAGTTCACAATGGAGTAGCTGTAAGGTCTCCAGGTGAGGCTCTTCTTTCTGTTTGTCACTTTCTGCTTGCTTACCGGGAGCTTACTTCTGAGGTTTTAAAATTGGAAGACAGAGCAAAGTGTTCCAAATTACAGCTAATTAGTCAGTCATCTTTTATGTCCTGGATGTTACTTACCTATCTTGAAGAATTTCTCCATCTGGTAGTGGATGACAGTGTCCGTTGCAGTTGTGGTAGGGTATTCAGGATTGTTAGAGTATAACCACTCTGAACTGTGCGGTTGGGTTTGAATCTTAGTTGTCTTGTCTCTAGAATATAAGTCTTCTTTTATGCATCTTATATATTTTTTTCTTTTCCTGTGAGAAGTAGCACGACTCCAGGCTTGGGAGTGCTACTCACTGCTAGTTCTTCTTCGGGACTCGGCCTGTTAAAACACACCGGTAGCTTGCTGTACTTTCCTTTCCCAACTGCAGAGACCTTGTTTCCTCCCAGAACTGTATTTCTAAGTGTCTGAAGTTGTAATTGAATGTAATTATGGTTGTTTAACTTTCTTCTTTCCTCTCGAGAGTGTTTATAAAGTGCATTCTGTGAGTGTGAAGATGAAAAGAAGCTGGAAGCTCAGTATTTGTGACACGGGTAAATAGTATTAAGAGAAGTAGCAATTTGCTCTGTATATGTGAAATAGGGCATTGTTGACACACAATTTACAAAATATACATTCTGGCTTATGGAAACCATTTTGGTCCGCTCAGTAGTCACATTTGTTAGCGTTTTATAGGAATCTTTCTCTAGATGGGAGAGGATTCATTTTGATATTGAATATTCCAAGATTGATTTTTTTCCTTTTCCTTTTATTGTCCCCTTGAGAGAATTACTGATGCAGAACTCATTAGTGCCCCTCCATATGTCAACTGCAGGGTACAATCAGCATCATTTCCATTTGTGACAACACAAATTCCTAATGCCTCTGCTTCACCGCTGCCYAGCTTTTCCCTTGCTCCACAATGTAGAGCATATATTCTTGTTTTGAAAGTGCTTATGTTGTCTTAGACTAAAATACAAATAGTAGGTAGTTCYCTGTGTTGTCTTTATAATATGTAAAGTCAACAAATACCTTTAGAATTGATGACACTAAATGGGGTTCTTCTTGCCTAGYATCTTGTCCTTACTTTTTTTGTCCTTTTCATTTTTGACCTGGGTTTCTTGCACCCATATTATGGATCMCAATTGTCTGTAATTTTACTTCCAAGGGATATAACACTCTCTTTTAGCCTCCRTGGATACCAGACATCCATATGGTACACAGATATACATGCAGGCAAACACCTATATAAATAAAAATGAAACAGACATCGAAYGGTGGTACTGCCTGAGTCACAGCACTTGGGTGGTAGAAACAGGCAGATGTGGGATTTAAGGTAATCTTCAGCTGGATAGCCAGAGGCCAGCATGGTTTATATGAGACCCTGTCTGATAAACAAACAAGACTTATTAACTGTGACAGCAGATGATATTTAGGCATTTTACCATTTGGACCTCAGCATGAAGGGGCAAATAAGAGGCTTATCTCAGAAGGAGAGCCTTGGACCTAAACATGTTTGAAAAGTTGACTGGGTTATGTTATGAGAGATCATCTTTAGGGCAAGTGGAACTTTAAAAAACTGTTCAGAATTTGAACAGCAAACTGATTTGTAAGTTAAGAAAAAGAAGGAATCAGTTAAGTAGCCCACATGGCTGAGAACTGATCTTTAAACAAGGATACTGGTTAACACAGATGATCTTTGGAATTTGAAAGACTCAGACACCAAAGGGATGGAAGGTGCAGGAGATGATATCTCCTAGTCAGTGAGTTGAGGTACCTGTTGGTAGATGCATGTGATTGGCGCAGCTAGCGTGTGCTGGCAAATACTGATGAAAGTTTTATTTTATGTCTGCTATTCTGGGAGTAGAATCCAGAGCTTTGCTTCTGTCACTTAAACTGTTTATCTTTGAGCAAGATTTCCAGGCCTTAGAGAAAAATATTAAAAGTAGGAAATAGAAGGATTCTAAATCCATTTCTCTTCATCTTAAAACCAGAGATGAAATATTTGGAGTAGGCAGTATTTAGGGAAGATCCTGACTGATTGTAAGAGAAGATGTTATTTTAAAAGAGGGTCTTCATGGATCTCAGGGTCAGACTCCTGATGCCAAGAAATAGTTACTAAATTAAAATGTTTTATTGTTACTTTTTTATAACAAAATTTATATCATGTTTCATACACTTAAAGATAATAAGTATTGGGGCTGGGGTTTTATTGTTTGATAGCAGAACATTTGCCCACAGTGTGTCAAGTGCCAGGTTCAGGGTTCTACCCCATATGAACCAAATAGTACCCTCCCTAGGAAATGAGAAGCAAAACAATATAACAATATTTCTAAGTTAAAATTTACCTGTGTTAGTATATCCCTGAAAAGGAGAATTTTAACAGATATCTTAAGGGTAGAAAGGGACTTGAGACAGCAGAGAACACTATTCCCTCCCTTTTCTCTGGAAATGTGAAGGTTAGGTGGAAAAAAGATAACAAAATCCAGGAGAAAGTCTGTGTTTCCATCTTTTTTCTTCCCCAATTTCTTTCTTTTTAACTTTTCTTCTTCRTCCKGTCCATAGATGTTATGTTTCTATGAGCTGGGGCTATAAGAGAAAAATATATGTGTATCTTTTCTTCTTCTAATTAGTTACCTTTTCATAGTTGATAAACTAAGTTTCATGTATTTTCAATTTATTTGTCATGGCAATGTCAAATATGTGTCAGGCCATCATGGCCTTTTCAGACTTGCCTCTGGGATGCCCCTGCTTCTGTCTGGTATAGTGTGACTATGTGTAACCCTGTGCCCAGCATCTAACCTGGCCATATCCCCCTAGGTTCCACTGGCATGTGCTGGCAGAGTGCTGGGTGCAGACTTTTGCCCAAACCTGGAGGAACCAGACCAGAGGCTGGAAGTCCAGGTTGGAGTCTTACTGTTTCATTAGCTGGGCATGCTGTTTCAGAAGCAATGACCCCTGGAGGCCAGTGTTATCAGTGCTGTCAAGAGATGATAACCCTTGAGATAGGTATAAAGAGGAATTGATGTAGTATCTATGTAGCAAAAGGTCCTTGTAAGGATGAGTTGTCTATAATTGGAAAAAATTTATTATCTATCCACCCACTCACCCATCCTCCCTCCAATCCATCCATCCATCCATCCATCCATCCATCCATCCATCCATCCATCCATCCATCCATCCATCCATCCAAGAGACATAGTCTGGAATAGAAGAAAAATCCTGATCGCTAAAGACTGGTTGTGTAGACTGACACAAATTGCTATGGGATCTTTGGCAAATAATTTAACCCGTGTGCTAAATAAGAAAAGTGATACTTTACAATAAGTATCTTCTGTCTTAGTATATTGGGATATGTGCAAAGTACATTTCTCCTGAGAATCTTGGCTTGGAATGTAGTTCACTTTGTGTGGTCTTGAGGCATTAGACCTGGCTTGGTGTATTGCAAAATACAAGTATAAAAATGATGAAGAGCATCTCTGCTTCCGTGTGCTTTTAAATTTCTTAAGGAATGTGTTTGCCATTACAATGTACAGGCTGAAGTTTCAACATGGATGGCATGAATAAACCTAGCTTTTCTAGAGTTTCAACTTGGCATCATTTTCTAGATTTTTCAGGCTTTACGGAATAAGTATATTGAGTGCAGTATTCAAGTATCTTTTACTGATTTAGATGTAACACATAATAAATGAGAAGAATTTTTACAACTTAGTTCCTCACAGTGGGAGTGAGGATGAGCCAGCGGCAGGGACGCTTCGACGTCTGTCATGTGGCTTTGCCATCTCCTGCACACCTGCTTTTGGCCTGGAGAAGGCCACCTGAGCTTTGCTGTGCTCCAGGCTGGTACTGTCTAGGTGGTCTATGGATGTGAGACAGCAGAAAAGCAGGTGTGACACATTCAGGTCCTCATCATGTATTTCCTAGTTCTGGAAAACTGACAGCATATGTGACATACAAGTAATGTATACAGAGAGGGTGACAGAAGCCTCTCTGTGGGAAGGAGCTTGAGTCCTGACCTTTGGCATGATTTAGGGATGTTCTTCCAGCAGTCACTGTGAGTGGCTTGAGAATGAAGGTTGGATAATGTGTCCTGAACTTGTGCGAAGAAAATGGGTTTGCAATATCAGTTTACAATAAAAAGTGAAACTATCTCTTTAGCATATTATCTTGGCATAGTGAAGGGGGGGGGGAAGTTGGTACATAATTAGTGAAACCTGGTTGCCGTAAACAGTGTGGTTGACAAGTTGTTATGGGCTCTGCAGAGAAAATCCGACCATCACAAAGTAAGGAAAGTGATCATGTTACTCGTTGCTTCGTTCTGTAACATGATTTTAGTAGATGAAGGGGAAAATTAAATCTCTTGAAAGATTGCCAGCTACGTTGAATTGGTGAATTAGCTGGGACACACTTAACCCATTTCCTTCTCTTTTCCTTTCTTCCCTGGTGTATGGCTTCCATACCTTTTAATAACACCTATTTTGGCCATATTATGTCAGTTACAATGAGTGTCGTCTGTTCTGGAAGTATTTTTAGGCTTCACCTCATTCATTCTTGCTGTGGCATTAGTTCGTTCCTCTTTTTCTATGTCAGAGAAGGAGCCATGCTGCAGGGAGCTCCTTGCAGAACTTGCTGGAGTCATCTGCTTTTCTCTGRTGCCAGGCACTGTAAAGGATAGAGGATTGCTGCTTGGCCTCATGATTCTCAGAGTAACTTCGAGGGCACCTCAGTTTGGAAGCAATACTTATTTATATTCTTTCTTAGGAAGAACAGTCATGTAGGGGTAACTCTCATGTATGGTTTAGTTCTCCTTGACTTAAGTTCTCATGACCCGTCAAGCCTCCTTCTGCCTATAACTTCTTCCTATTAAATCTTTGCCTTTTATCCTTAGATTTTCAGCTACCTTAGTTTGATAATTTTGAGATTCTCGATACTTGTCATCGTATCTTTGGTCTCAAGAAACTCTCCTACTCAGTGCCTGGATTGACTTTTGCAAAGGCTTTTGGGGTTAATGTTTGATAGACAAGTAGATAGAAAGTCAACTTCAGTTCACTTTATGTCTTGGCTTATTTTCCTCAGTGGCTTCTGAAGTAGATGCGAAGCTGGGATTTTCTGCTTAGCTTTGGAATTTAATTGATAAATAGCATCCCAGAATTGTACCCCGGTATGATTGCCTTCTAGGAAGTGGTCCTTCTAGGATAGCCCCTCCTTAACTGATAAGTATTTTGTATATATTTAGCAAAATGTTGGCCTTTCTTAGCCTAGCTGCATCTCCTCTGGATTGAGTTGGTACAGTTAACTTCACAGTTCTTCTCTTAGTTGAGAGTTCACTCTGTGAGGTTTGACTTGGTGTTTTTCACTACCGAAGTGCTTAGAAAATTAGAGTAAATAATGAACCAATATTTCAGTACCAGATTAGACACAATTTACTGTGATGTTTCATAAACCACAGACTCCTTTCTTCAGTGAATGCGTGAAGGATCTCTTTTTTTTTTTTCCAGACATACCAGGGTGCAAGTGTAAATTTCCATAAAATTTAAATGAGGTGCTTCCTGTAATTAATGAACAGTTGTGGCTGCTCTCTGGTCTGCATTGTAATTAACCGTGATCAGGCTTGTTTAGTGATGACACTGTTCCTGTAATAATTTGACAAGCTACTGTGAATTTGCCAGGTTATTAAACAACCTGCACCATTGGCTTACGGAGTCACAGGGACGGTCTCCGCAGCAGCAGCCCCTGCCAGTTAAATGCAGCATGAGGGTGAGCCAGAAGCCACCCCTTGAAGTCTATCTATCACCACAAGCAGATTTATATTCCTGCGATTTTGGAGAACTTAATTAATGTGGCATGGGAATATTTTGAAAACTTTGTTTATTGTATGATGAATCTACTGGGACAAAGCTGATTATTTTTTAGGACACACAACGAAGCCTGCATATTGTCTGTAGTATATCAGTATGAACAAAATGGAGACAAGTTTCCATTACTACCCCATTAGATAGATATAATTAATTTCTTAAAAAWCTCTTTCAGGTTCACTTACGTGTAATAACCCCCACATAATGTTATTTTCTCTCCTTTTTTGTTAGGAACAGCAGATGACTGTCCTCAGCTCTAAGTGGACTGGTACCCTTATGTCCCCCGTCACTAGCACACTGCCCCCCTTCAGGTTAAGAGCCGTTCAAAACGTTCCTGTCTAGTTACTGTGGTGTCTTTCATTCAGATTCTGTTTATTGACTAAACCACAAGGATTCCTGCCCAAAGTACCAGGCGGTCTCTGCTTGACTGATTTTGATTTTCTAACATCAGCCCTGGGGTTTATTTGAAAAATGTACACACACTGCAGCTTTAACAAGTCAAGTGACTGCGTGTTTTTTACCATGGAGCAGAGTGTATCTGAAGATCATTAAATTTTGGTGGTGGTGGTGGGCCTTGGTAGAGCATAAGTGTAGTAATCCTTGCACAGTTTGTGTGTGTTTGTGTCTCTCTGTGTGTGTGCATGTGTTATGCGTGTGTCTGTGTGTGTGTGAAAGAGAGACAGAGAAAGAGAGAGAGAGAGAGAGAGAGAGAGAGAGAGAGAGAGAGAGATGGTTTTTGTCTTTTCATCTTCTCCAAGAGCCAGAAAGTTTCCTGCCGTTCTCTTTCCAGCTATTGACAAATGATTGCCAGATGTGAGGTCTTTGCAACGCTCTTTCCCTCAGCAAACCTGCAGCGAAGGGATATTTGATTCTCCCTTGCCCATTTCATCTCCTTTCCACATCTGCCAGGGACATACAAGCAATACATCCCTACATGAGAGTTTAAAGTTTACTCAGCTCCTTTTCCCCCTCAGATAAAGTGTTCGGAGACAACAGAATGAGGTCCATATGACACTCTCCCACCCTCCCTGTATGCAATTAGTTGTTTATTTTACTTATCTACCTCTCGGTACTCGAACTTTCATTTCAGTCTCTATCCAAGGAAAATCTGATGCAACTCTGGGAGTGCTAAGAGTTTACTATTATCTGCAGGCTACAAAGAGTGTCACCACTATAACTCCCCCCTGGGTCCCTCAGCTCTGAGAAAGACAGTCTATTCTATAGGATATCCCAGTAAAGCCATTAATATACAAATACCAAATGTTAAGTGTCGAGTGTTCTGTAGGATGCAATAGTCATTTAAAAGTTTTTTAAAAAAAATCCAATTATGGGTGTGGAAAAGTCACCTTGTTCGATTTCCCTTGTTTGTATCCATTGTCCAGGTTGCTATGTAGGAGACTAGTTTTAATCACAAGTAGCTTGTTAAAGAGAAGTGTACAGAGTTTGGGAGGYGTGTGGAATTAGCTTGGTTGGGGAGGCCACACACATAATCACTAACATGCACAGGGGCCTTGTGCATCTGTTTAGAATCTGTATTGATACTGATTTTTTTCCTCATCTCAGTTTGAAAAAAGTTTCTAAAATGCCCTTATAGCTTGTGTTCCTGCTATAGGGTGGGCTGACACAGGTGGCCTTTCTGTTTTCCTATTACACATTTTGGCAAACGAAAAGGCCCCTTATTCCCTGAATAAGATCAGGGAATTTTTTTTAAACATTTAAAAAATAATCCATAAAATGTCTGCCACATGTTCTCTAGTTTATGGAAATGTTTTCAAATCAGAGCCATGWACTGAATTCTTATTGTAAAAGTGCTAGTGTATTTATTTCTACCACCTTTTTAGCTACCTGTGATTTGTATTTTATGTGAATTTGTGTTTTATATAAAACTCAAGTGAAGAATTCAAGGAATATTTCTGAATTTTTAGACTAAGACTTTTTATTGTTGGTATTAAAGGAGATCAGGTAAAATAGCTGTGTCTGCCTGGCATTGCACTCAAAACAGAAAATAGKAACTGTGYTTTTCAGAATTTCCTTTAAACAAAATTAGTGAAATAATAGTAACAGACAAAACTAAGCAACAAAAACCCTAGTAGCCCCTAGGAAAACAAAACAACATTAAAAGAACCCACTTAAACCTAAGTAAATGGACAAAGACACTAAGAAAGAGTCTCCAACATGTATTTTTATTTACTGTTTGTATTGAATAGGATAGAGGATGATCATGATTGAAGAGAGAGACGATAATTTCAAATTGCTTACACATAAAAACGAGAGACACTTCTGAAAATAACAAAAAGTGAGAAAGGCCTCTTTGGAAAGTTCATGTTGTGGTTGCTCCTTGTGATTCTTTAGGAGTGATGCTGTGTAGGTGCTCAGTACACTCAGAGATGCTGGCATGGGGACAGTGGGGCAAGGCTAGGAGCCTCAGCAGCAGCCAGGCTCCTCCAAGTTTAGATCACTTTGCAGAATTTGCCCTAACTAATGCATTTGCCGGTTTCTCATGACTTCCTGCTTTTTCCTCACCGTAGTTACTCTGGGAGGYAGAGAGGTGCTAAGCAATGGAGGTGTCATCCGGCTGTGTACCTAGGGAATGTCCTTCAGAGGACAACTTGTCACCAGCCGTCAAAGAAGAGAGTGGCTTTGTGGTCTCTGAACATCTGGCAGTGCTGCACAGGAAGCTGAGGGGGTGTCATTAATTGTGATGAAATAATTTAAACCATCAGGAATAAATGAGGCTGTTAAGCTAAGTTCAGATTCCATTTGCCATGCACATGTGTCTAGCAGCCTGTGTGCAGTTAAAAAAAATTGAATTATATTAGCTCGTGAGTAGAAGTGAAACAGATACTGTAAATGAAACAAGTTGCTGGGCAGTGATGACACGGTATTGAGCCACTTCACAGACTCACAGTTTGTAGGATCAATATAGCAAAAGTGGTGTATTATTTGATGAATTTTTATATGAAAAGTTGTTTTGTAAGGTAGTAAACTACACCGCAAGGGCCAGCAGACTGAGCAGTAACATGAGTACCCTCATTTTTTTTAACATGCTGAGTACTGTGGTGTAGAGTGTGGTGTGTGCATCTAGTGAGGAAGAGTAGGCGTGTGGCTGGATAAAGCAAGTCTGCAGGTAAAGGGCTGGCGTGGCAGGAGTGCTTTGTGAGTTCTAGGTGCACAGTTCACCCTCCCTCCCGTGGAGTCTGGCTCTGGAGCTCAGGTTGCACTGGTTCTGAATGTGATTCTCAAGCAGCAAAGAACTAGGCAACTCCGACTTCTTCAGAAGGACGGTGTCGTCCGTCAGTCAGCTTTTAAAGGTCTGAGCAACTCTGAGGTTTTGTGAGCCCTGCTGTGTAGGCTCCGAAGTACATTTCCAAAATAAAACTTAATGCTGTACACTTGAACAAAGTTTCAGAATCGAACCTTTTATTCAGACTAGCCTAAAAATTGAAAAGAAAACGAGACTGCCTAGGTACAGAAAACATTGTTGAAAAAAAAA
>BDUI01002500.1:25480-37257 GCA_002335545.1 Apodemus speciosus | reverse complement strand
CTACACAGTATGTATGTATATTTGATCATAGTCGATCTGTCCTCCAGTTCCTCCCAGCTAATCCCCTCCTCTATCTATCATGTTTTTCTTTTTTCTTTTAAACATCAAGAAGTCTAATTGGTATTGTCCATATATTCTTAGATTTAGACCTGTGCCTTTCTACTGAACTAACCACATGTTGTTGTCTTAAAGAAAGTTGGCTATTCCTTTTCTAGAAGCTAATAGCACTACAGCTAAGGGTTGGACTTTATTTCTGCCTCCCCTCTACATTCTAGGATTTGGGCTGACTCGAGCTTACACAAACCTTGTTCACCATACACACAATTCCCCTGTTGTGTCTAGAAGACACTGTTTTCTTGTATTTATCCACTGCCTGTGGCTCCTATACTTTTTTGCCTCATCTTCCACAATGATCCCTGGACCTTGGGAGGGGGATCTGATATAGATGTTGCATTTAGTAAAGAGCATGCCACAGCCTCTTGTTTTCTGCACCTTAGTCAGTTGTGRGTCTGTGTTAATCACCATCTATTACAAATAGAAGCTTCTCTCATGAGGGTTCAAAGATTCTTTAATCTATGAATACAGTGGTAAGTCATTAAGTGTTGGCTTAATACTAAGTCTGTTGAGCAGAATAATGGTAGTAGGTTCTCCTGTAGGGCTTATGACTTGTCTAGTAAGGAGCTCCTGGGCTGATATATTGTCACTATGGGTTTCATCTTGTGCAAAGGGACTTAAATCCAATCAGAAAGTGGGTGGTTATTTTCATGATATCTCACATTTACAGATACTYTTGACTTTGGGAAATAGAGGGACTTCCCAGTTCTCTACAGCCCCTTCAACTGTGGGTGCAGAACATCTGCAGCCACAGGCTTGCTGTCTTTTCTGAAGTCTCAGGCTGCTGGGTATTCTTGGTCAGCATCCTAAGTTTTAGAGTGGATGGCGAATCCAGSTTCTGATGGCTCAGATCATCTTAAAGCTTTAAGTTTGTTTCCTCGACTCGTAAAACTCATCCATGACTGGCAGTAGGAGATGCTTCTACGTGCCTACGGGCTTCTGAAACAACCTRATTTCCCTTTCRGCCTTTGTCTTTGAGGATCTCTTGAAGATATTTTAGATAGTATAATTAGCCTCAATGTTTATCTCCTTAGGCTTTGAAGGGTCTTTTAAGTACTAGAATGAGTGTAAACTTGACGGCTGAGAAGTTCTGCCTCTTGACTTCTTGAAGCCTGAGGAACAGAAGCACAGGCTGATTAGTTGTAGGCATTACTTTGCACCGGATGCCATCACTGTTAAAGTCAGGGGCTAAGATGCCATGGACATCATCTCATACAGTCTTCTCACATCCTCTTTATGTATGTGCTGTTATTACTTTCACTTGACAATTCAAGAAGCAGGCTTGTCCATGCTTCTATAATGAATAATARGACAGCAATGTGATTCTCRATCTGATCGCTAGTCCTGATAATAGTCAAATACCTTCCAGCATTCCTCTTCCAAATGTAAAGTGGATAAGGTAGTGGCAATGTACTTGATATCCAATATAACTTTTCTCATGTGATTATACACACTTTTTCTGAGATAAAGTTTTTCTGTATAAATTCAGGCTGACTTGTAACCTTCATGTCATAGCCGCTGAGTGCCCAAATACTTGCATTACCCAAGTGTACCCCCACACCTGGCTTTGTTTGGGTATTTTGATATAATTATTAAGGAATAGCATTTTATGAAAYGTAGGAAAATGTAATCCAAAACTAGATTGGATTGGTACATAGAATTTCTTTCACTTAAGATCCATAAATTTGGGGAAAATAGCAATATTGTTTTGTGACAGACACAGGCGATAAACTACTGTGCTAAATTTGACTATGAAATATCCAAGACAAGGTTCTTTACCAGTCCCAGGGCAATTTAGAGCAAGACTTCTCTAATCTGATGTGTGGGTGGGTGTGGATGCATGTGTGTGGGGGGGTGGTGTCCTGTTGGGTATTGAATGCAGGCCCTGCACATATTTGGAAAGTCCTCTCTACTGAGCTGAACCCTGTCCTAAATCCCCATGAGCCTCTAACATACTCTTTCAATTTTTTTTTCTGTTATTCAAGATAAGGCTAAAGGAAAACTAACATTTTGCTATATTTTGTTTTATTTGGTGCTAAAGAATTTTGTGAAGATTAGGAAAGGGGGAAGTGCTGTTTTACAGAACCTCCTGTGGGAACAAGTTGAAGTGTTTTGTGGTTTTTGTTTGGTTTTGAGAACTGAAAGGAGAGAAAACAAATAATACACACCAAAGAAAGGGAAAGGACAGACTGTTTAGGATTGTGCAGACTGCTGGGTAAAGCCACATGCCCCCCACCCCACTGGGCACACTGGGCACACATTCCCCACTGTAGGCAGCAGGTTTGCATACCATACTCTCCACTGTCCCGTTTCTCCATGCACACTATTCGTTTGACTCTGGATGTTAACAGTCTTAGGCTACTAATTAAACCTTTCCTTTCATGATCATTATTAAAGGGAATATTGTGATTTTTCTATAAATAGTGCAAAAGGCTTTAAAAATAACATTGTAGAAAATTGAAGAGATCCAGACTCCCATTGAATATTAGTAGCTTATATAAACTGCATTTTCAATTTATTATTTTTTCTAATAGTCATAATAATCAACCTTTTCTCCAGTTTAAGCAAAGGCTTTTTTTCCTAGTCAAGTTTATATGTATTTCTTAAATACACTAAAATGTGAATCTTTACTTAGTCTATTAATCAAAATGCATTTAAGGTACATGGGACCTTAGAGATCATTTAGATGTTAAGTTCAAACTCTAGTTTCTCTGTTCATATTACAATAACAGGAAGAGTGACCTGAGATTATTCTGGAGGTCTGGCTTCTCTTGCTGCTTTTGCCCCTTACTCCCTTCGTAAGTTAAGAACGAAAACATCTCTCTGTAATATCTTTTGATTTGATGTGTATGGGAAACTTTGATTTCATTGTAGAAAGGCAGACTAGAAATAAAAGGTATTTCAAAGACTCTTGATGTAGGTTGTAAATCTGTGAATTTCCGCCTTGACTCCCTAAAAGGTTATTAGAAAGCTCCTTTAAGTTCTCCCGTAGTCCTTTCACACCCAGAGGGGCTYGCTCCCAGCCACCCCACTCCACCATGGCTACTTCTGAACTCAGTTGATCATTTTCAGCTATAATTTGTTGAAAAGAATCTAAAGGTTCTAAAACTTGATTACTTTCTGCCACTATTCCTAAGGAATGTCCATTAAAGATTATTTGAAAWTTTCTTAAAAACRAAATAAATCCATATCCTTTCAGCCGTTCTGGGGTACACTGATTTAGAGGTAGATAATGAGCTGCCTGTGCCAGCTACTTCACAAGAGCTTAAAATAGTATTTGACTAACTACTAGTCTCATTCCTACTAAGACATGTATGGCTTTTGCTGTTTATAAGCATAGAATACTAGTTTTCTATCTTTTCAAAAAAAAAAAGACAAAAGAAGAAATAATATGTGAAGCTCAAGAAGTCAAGAATTATAAGACAAGAGGGGCTTTAGAGTCTCTCATGGCTATAACCACTGTCATAGATGTTGATTGTGCTATATGTGATAACCAATACAATGGATGTTAATTTTGTACAGGAATATGGAGAAGGCTGTCAATTGTGATTCAGCCATAAGGCCAGTATTTAAAACACTAACAGATTCTAGACTAGCCTTTTCCATGTGAGGTCCTGATGTTTATAGAGGGCACAATTGCTCTTTGAAATTAGATAGGTAGTTGTTGGGACTGCTGGCAGCACCGTTCAGKTGTCCCGAGTTCAGACCTGAGGTTTCAGTACCATCTCTTGTGTCCTCAGTAGAACTCAGTCCCATCTCCATCTAGAACAGACAGGCCTGTGATCTTTATGCATTTATTTAGTTTTTTTCTGTGACAATCACAGCTCAATTTAGTGGGCACTTCAATCGTGAGTCAGGCACTATGTCAGAGTTTTACTGGATTTTTCTTTGATAACTTCCATTTTACATACACAAAGAAATTAAGTAACTTGTGTACATTTTTAGAGCAAGAGTAAGTGGAAATGCTGAATTGGACCCAGTAATTCGTTTCAGAATGTGCCTCTTGAACTCCTTAGTAGCTGCTCCTCCTCAGAGGGTTTCATTGCTACATTTTATTCCTAGACACAAGTTTTATGCAGAGCATTCAAACCATGAGGAGCCCAGGCTTCAGTTTGAAAGCCAGTATTAAGAAAATTAAAMATTATGTCTCCAAGACACTCACTGCTTTGTTTTCCTGTTTCTTGAATATTAAGAGTCTGGGAYACTARAGGTGACCGTTCCTGCCAAATGGACTCTTGGCCACCAGTGGCAGATTTGTCTCAGAGATTTCTGTCTTTAAAAATAAAAGAGAAGCTTTGGTGAGGTGGGTGCCTTGATTGGGCTGTTGAATAATGGAGTTGTTTGTGTGGGCAACTTGTTGGGTTGCAACTTGTGCTATTTTATCTAAGCGCCCCAAACAAGCAAAGNTGATTGTGCTATATGTGATAACCAATACAATGGATGTTAATTTTGTACAGGAATATGGAGAAGGCTGTCAATTGTGATTCAGCCATAAGGCCAGTATTTAAAACACTAACAGATTCTAGACTAGCCTTTTCCATGTGAGGTCCTGATGTTTATAGAGGGCACAATTGCTCTTTGAAATTAGATAGGTAGTTGTTGGGACTGCTGGCAGCACCGTTCAGGTGTCCCGAGTTCAGACCTGAGGTTTCAGTACCATCTCTTGTGTCCTCAGTAGAACTCAGTCCCATCTCCATCTAGAACAGACAGGCCTGTGATCTTTATGCATTTATTTAGTTTTTTTCTGTGACAATCACAGCTCAATTTAGTGGGCACTTCAATCGTGAGTCAGGCACTATGTCAGAGTTTTACTGGATTTTTCTTTGATAACTTCCATTTTACATACACAAAGAAATTAAGTAACTTGTGTACATTTTTAGAGCAAGAGTAAGTGGAAATGCTGAATTGGACCCAGTAATTCGTTTCAGAATGTGCCTCTTGAACTCCTTAGTAGCTGCTCCTCCTCAGAGGGTTTCATTGCTACATTTTATTCCTAGACACAAGTTTTATGCAGAGCATTCAAACCATGAGGAGCCCAGGCTTCAGTTTGAAAGCCAGTATTAAGAAAATTAAAAATTATGTCTCCAAGACACTCACTGCTTTGTTTTCCTGTTTCTTGAATATTAAGAGTCTGGGAYACTARAGGTGACCGTTCCTGCCAAATGGACTCTTGGCCACCAGTGGCAGATTTGTCTCAGAGATTTCTGTCTTTAAAAATAAAAGAGAAGCTTTGGTGAGGTGGGTGCCTTGATTGGGCTGTTGAATAATGGAGTTGTTTGTGTGGGCAACTTGTTGGGTTGCAACTTGTGCTATTTTATCTAAGCGCCCCAAACAAGCAAAGYTATCAAGGGAGAATGTGCTGAAATACATTTCAACCTATGTCTTAAAGAAGAGTTGACTTAAGACTGACAATGGTTTATTAACATCCAAATAGGACCTTGCTTAGGTTAATGTTTATAGATGTTGTTTTTCTTCTGTTAATTAAAAAGAAAAACTAACTTTAGTGTTTATTTTAAAGTACCAAACCCAAAGTCCAAAGCTTGTATCAGATGTAATTTCAAGTTCAGGATTTTGAGGTCAAAAGGGCATGTTGTCAAGGTAACGCCATAGTAACTGTAGTAACTTGTGAGAGGAGCAAAGGGAGGTTGTTGTTTATTTTGCTGTGGAACTTGGTGGTAAGCCTTAGGTATGAGTATTATTAGTCAGGTGATGTGTTGCTTAATAACTTGGTGCTCTAGATAACCTCACTTATCATGGATGAAAGTTACTAGTCAGTTGATAGAATAGTTAGTGACTTAATTAAATTTTAGCAACAAACAGAAAAATAGCCATTCTGTAAAACCCTACTCATAGCGTATTCTCCTTGTTTTGTGTGTTCCTGTGTGTGTATTGTGTGCACATGTGTATGCTTATATGTGTGTACATGTGTGTCTGCCTTCGTACGGGTATGGAAGCCAGAGGTTATTAGATCCTTCTCAGTCTCTCCACCCCTGATTTTGAGATTCAGGGTCTTTTGTTGAACCCGAGCCTACCCCTTTGGAGAGATTAGCTGGCTGGCAAGCCCCAGTGACCTTCTGTCGCTGTCTTCMCAGCACTGGAACGCAGCTATAGATGTGCACTGTCACATCCTGGCTGTGCTAAACTGATGGTGCAAACTTAGGACCTCACGTTTGCATAGTCAGGATTTTACCAGGCGAACCATTTCTCCAGCTCTGTTACTCTTTCTTGGTGTGTTCTAAAAAGGACTTAAAATGACTGTGTCTTTGCTATATACATTATTTCGTTTAATCCTTATTCCTGTGTGGGAGCACAATGTTTACTTAAACTAGGATTGCTGTATGACAGAGTTTTGGAATCTAAGATCCATCGATCATGTAAGTATTCTTTACAAGTAAGAGTTCTTTATTGTTATCTTACTGTTATTGTTATTAATTTAGAAGTTCCCAGTGATAAAACAAATTCGACACCTTTTAAAAGTATTCAGTGAGCTTAGATAATGTAAACGAGTTGGTAAGCCTTCTTGTATGTAGCATTCCTTTTAGAGTACTTGGGAGAGCACCTCTGCAAAAGCAAATGGTGTTTTCATGCTTCCCTTTCTAGTGAAAGGGACAGTTGTTCTTTCCTTTTGGCACTGGTGATCAAATGTGGCCTTTTCCCGGGATATGCACTTTCTATCTACCATCTATCTACCCCTAGCCCCAAGACAAAGGTCTTTAAAGAGATGGCACTTTCCATAAACTGGCTCAGGTCTCTCTTTCTAATTGAAGATGGCTGGGGTTTTGCCTCCTCCTCCTCCTGACTCAATGAATGTCTGCATTCTGAAACTTTTTAAAATTCATTCTTACATTTATTTGTTTTATTGATTGACTGAGAGGGGAAGACTGAGAGACTCTGTGTTTGTGTGCTCAGATATGTGCAAGAAGAGGTCAGAGGAGAGGACATCAGTAGGACTCAGTTCTCTCCGTCTGCTACACGGTTTCTAGGGATGTAACTGGCTACGAGCTTCCTAACCCGCTGAGTCATCTTACTGTCCTGCAACCTGAAGTATTCATTACTTTGGTTTTTCTGTTTTGTTTTTAATTTATACTACACATCGCATAATTCCATTGTGTAAGAATATAAAAGGTAAATTTTAAAAATAGTAATATGATGTCATTCTTTGAGAACAAACTTTTCCAGTGATTGATTTCTAGCATGTAAAACAAAGCCTTCACATTCTTTTCTTTTYTTAGAAAATTTCCTTGAACCACACATCCTCATGAGCTTCTTCGTGAGCATTTAGGCTCTAGTAACTTAGGACACTCATGGTGGTGATAGCCAAAGGAGACACCTAACTGTGAACTGCCCACTGAGTGCTTTGCCATACCTGATAGTGTTAGCCGCACCTTTAAAAACATAATTCAGACRCTTAATGCCATCTGACCACAAGGGCAGAGTCAGGCCTTGCCTCTGGCTGTTCTTAKWCCCAACTTGGGCTCTTTGCCAGCCTAATTCATTACTAGAATTCATCTACTCAATGCCTTGTGTTGGTATCTTTCTGAARAACATATGGATTGTTAAAATCTTAAGATGCATTCCTCAGATCCAAGCTTGGTTCACTTTTCCACAGAACTGCTCAACCGATTAGAGTGATGGCATTGTATAATGCGAAATGTTGGAACATTTAATAAGATCCAGAGGATTTGCTGCTCTCTGAAGAAACTATTAACTAGTACATGAAAATTCGGTTGAAAACTCATAGTTAATAATTGCCATTTTCTAACATGAAAGGATCCTGTCCCTCATGTTTTTTGTTAAACATTGTATAGGTGCCAAATTAGTTGGGCTCTAATCTGTTTGTATTTAATATAATTAGTTTCGCCCATCGAGAAGTGGGAGGTGGTGGGAAGGGTAGCAGCTCGGTGGGTGCTGATGTGTGAATGCGCACGTGTGGTTGTACACCTGTGTCTGTCTGTCTTTGAGCATTTGGCTTTCTGATTTAATCAAATAGAACCTGTGCACATTTTTATAAGCAGCCATTACTCAAGGATTTGGTGCTTTCAAGACATTGTTTCTGAAGCTTAATTTCCATGGCTTGGCTGGATTAAGAGAAGAGATGTTCATATTCTTCATTGGTGTCTACTTTTTGTGAAGAAGATATTTGTAAGGCTTCTTCTCATTTGTATTAGAAACAACATAGTGAAAATAGGTTCAATTATAAAAACTGAAATTATTTAAATTGTCACTGGTAGTTGGAAATTGTAGTCTCCCACTGGGGAATTTTTCACATATGCTCATGTGAGGTTCATTTGTTTTTGTTGTTAATAATGAAATTAAAAGTATTTGATTTTGGGACTTAAAGAACGTGCACTTAGAAACATATAAAGGTAATAAACAAGAATACACAGTGATCCCTTTCCACGGTGACTCACTGAGATAATTTCTTTTTACAATGTGAAATCATTATTTCAACACATTTTAGACATGTCAGTATAACATAAAATAAACAGAGTAGGCAATGAGCTTACGCTCTTTCTAGTTATTAGTAATTATTAAGAGACAGATGAAATTTAATACTAGAATTAAACTATCAAATTGTCATGAATAACAGAGGCCAGTGACCACATTGCCAGGAACAAGAGCTTTCATAACCTGTTTTTTTTTTTTTTTATAAAATGTCTTCTATAGTATCATACAATCAGTACTTCAATAAGAGTACTTTATTAACTTGTTTAATGAAAGTAAAAACGTATGGAAAGTTTTCCATAACTGTAAAAAAAATTTAAATTATCACTGGGTTRAATTTTAAGGGAAAATAGGTCTTTACATAGAATTCTGAGTTTGCTCTGAGTCTCCCCAGTCACAGACTTCCTCCATGCTTTTGTGTTTTCAAAACAGCCTTCACTCAGAAATTGTTGAAATATATAATCATTGTGTTTCTATGTTTAGATGTTAAATTCCTTTTGGAGAGCCATATGTCCTATCAAGTGTTTGCTTTGTTGGATTTGAAGCAAGGCAACTTACATACATTTAGAAAGTGACTTGGTTTGATTCATTTGAAATCAGCACATTGTATTCTATTCTTTTTTTTTTTTTTGATGCACATCATTGTCATATCAATAGATGCAAAAGATTGTTTCTATGAGTGCCTTTTTCTAGTACTGTACGTTTATGATTGGAAAAGTGCACGACATTTAGCAGTATACCACATACACATGTAATTAGAGATGTTAGGGCCACTGAGGGGTGCAAGCTAAGGATCTGAGTCCAAGATGATTCATTCGGTCAGAGTCTTATGTCTGAGAAGTCTTTGTACTCATCAAGCCCTTTGAGAGTTTAATATTTAAAGATGTCTCTACATCTTACTCAGGGTTATGGTTATAATAATAACAAGTTTTTAAGTACATTTTTTATGTTTTCTTTTTCCACATTTTCTGTTTTATTCAGTAGTCAGTACAATATTAGGTTTCTTAATTCATCAAAGTGGTATTGATGAACTTCATTGGGCTAGATTTAGAAGAAGTAATCTTGCTGATGAAAAGTTCATATCTATGTCTGTATTTTTAACATCCCCCCCATATACTTGGTTGCAGCTAAAATAGGAAATGGAAGTAAGAAGACACTTTTAGAAAAATCTTGTTTCTATACACAGTGCCAGAAACCACCAGGCGGTGGAAATACCACGAGAAAGCTTGTTTCTACAAGACTCCCAGACTGATTACCAGACCAAAGAACTTTCCAGAATTTTAGCTTCAAGCAATCATTGAAAATTTAGGAGGCAGATCCAGTCCTGCTCACAGCCACCTATTGCTAATTATAGTTGTCTGTGATATCCCAGTGATGTCCTGATCCACCAGATCCAAGTGTGGCTCCGATTTTTTTCATGTTCCTTCCAACAGATATTCTCACCAAGCACTTAAAATGAGTTTATTTCATTGCATGTAAATTTACCACAATGTCGTTAACATTTTGGATCTTGCCTGAAATAACCTATTTGGACCTGATTCAACAAATGGCTTTTCCTTTCAGTGTAGTTCTATTTGTATCTTAGAACTTGTAGCAGCTGGGAAGCTCAGGGCGAGACCTGTTTGATTTTGTAGGTTGAGTGTGTGTTTTGTTGTGTGTGTTTATGTCTTTGAACAGTACGAGGCTGTTGCTGTCTTATTTTTTTAAGGGACTATTTTTATTTTTAACAACAACAACAACAACAAAAGAAATTTAGTTATTGCTTTGAACCTGTGGAATTAGTGTGATAGAGCCAAAAATTATTTATATACTGCTGTAATGTAAATTGCAGTCAGGTTATTTTTGKGAAGTTAGAGCCATCAGTTTGTCAGAGGCAGGTCTTCCCTGGCAAAGGCTTGCCCATGCCAGGTCTGGATAGATGGCTTTGATGTCAGCTGAATGCTACAACTGGAGCTGCCGTGTTCATGCCATGAGAATGGTTACTGAATTTCCCCCTACTTCTTTCACATTGAGAACCACTGGTATGAAGAGCAAACAAAGGGACAGCTTTCCATTTCAGTTTTGCTAGATAACGGTCTTACTCCTTTGCACCCTGTTCAGTAAGAGTGCAGAGGCAAGGCTTGGTGACGGATAATTTTGAACACAAAATCATATCTGTATCCTGTCATGGCTGAAGAAAACCAAAGTGCATAACGTAGAAGATGAAACAAAATGTATCCCTTTTGGAAAACAAGAGGAAGGAAAAATTAGAGTAGTTGTCTGAACCCCAGCAAGGTTTATTCATAAGGGTCTCCTAAATTTTCTTCATTAGCTGGGGTGGAGGTAGTGTTTACCCTTTGTTTTCTTCAAAATACCGGAATAATTGTAGGAGAAATGATTTTAAATTAGATCTAGATTTTACAGCAACACACTTCCAGGTTACTAAGTGCTATAGTTTCAAATAATAGTTTACCTATTTATGGAGAACTAGGATTCCAGGAACCTGAGTAAAAGTGGAAAGGGAATATAAAGGAATCCAGAAATGTATCACCTTCTCTTAACTATGTTTTGATATTCTCTGGATTTGGAGTCTGTCATTACATCCCTCTCTCCCCTCTACCTCGCAGAGTAGAAGGCTTCATGTAAGTTGCGGGTCTTCCCAAGCAGCAGACTGAATGGTCAGCAGGCTTGTACTTTATCAGCGTTTTACCCCATGTTACTCTATCCTCAGATTTTACATTGGGTGTTGAGCCATGTCATTGTCATGTCTACCGCCATATTTATCGTACAACTCTAGAGTAAGCTAGGAAATACTCCTCAGTTTTGCTACTTGCTCTGTGCAGATGTGGATTATCATTGTATTTTAAATGCAAGCTGCTGTCACCCTTTGAGTATAGATGAACCAGGCAAGCTCCATCCCTCACTGTACATCCTAGGTCTTCCTGTTCCTTCTCTCACTTCCCAGAGGTCATTGGCCTTTCTTTCCAAACCCTGCAACCATTTTTGTCACCATCTTTTAAAGGAAAATTTATGTTTTCTTAAAGAAACGCATTTTAAAAATCCTTGGTTTTGACATTTAAGCCCTGTGTATTTGTATGTTGAGTTTAGTTAAAAAGTTCAACAAGAAGTGTTTAGGTTGCTTGGGTTAGTTGAGGTTTTGTTCTCATTACCGATTTCTTCTTATTTTCATTTATCTCTGTCAAATTCTGATAAACCTTGATGTTATCAAAATATTTAAA
>BDUI01002499.1:141167-152557 GCA_002335545.1 Apodemus speciosus | reverse complement strand
AGACTGGATTGTAATAATCAACACAGTTTTATCACGTATGGATGACTAGAATATGACTAGAATATCCTTTAGGTTCAAGTTAGAATTAATCATAAATTTCCTCCTTCCTACAAGATCAAAGGAACAGAGATGCTTTTATGAGGAACACATGGTAAAGGAAGAACAAATACGGCAGAGAAAACGAAGTAGCAGGCTGGTGTTTAGGGAAGTCAAGTGCAATGTAGAACACCAGCTGAGAGATAAGAACAGACTCCACAGAGGAAACGCAGCCTTAAATGCAAGGGAAGTTCTAAATAATTTTGCTTTTTGTCTTTAATCATGTACTCAGACTGTTCGCCACGCTGTCATTCAGTTGAGCWTTTACAACACCACCAAATGTCTTAAGATAAAATTCARAGCCTAAGTCTTAAATCCTATGGAGAGGTCCCATAACAATATTAGTGTTTTATTCTGTCCTTTCTTTCACTTTAGTTAAGGTAGAGAAGTCCAGGGAATATGTACTTAAAATCCTAACAGATTACGGAGAGATACAAGGACCTGCATAGTTAAGGAAGGAAAAAACCTGACCTCTGAGAAAGTAATTTTCTTTCACATTTAATTTACGCTACACACATTTTCTTTTGTAGTAGACTGAGAAGTAGAAGTGCATTTTAATAATTCTCTATTTTCCTGGAACATTGGTTTGAAAGCATGATGTTCCCATTCGTTATTGCCTATATTAATCTTGAAAATGCTAAGAATTAACTGCAATCAATTAAAAAATGTGTGGATTAAAACACCAATATTTAACTGAATAGTCTTTAAATGCACAAGTTCTGTCTTTTGTAGACATACTTTGACACACTACACAAGTCCTGTCCTTAAAAATTTCTACATTCCCTAACCTTCCTTAAAAATTCAAGTTCTAAGGTGATTTGTTCTAGTCTCCTCTGCTCTTTTTGCCCTTGATTACACCCCGCTCTCCCTGTTATATACTTTCTGGATAGTCATAATGCAAACAAATTTCCTTTGCAACATACTTCTGAGGCCCTGATGCTCTTCCCAAAGACGTGGGGCTGAATTCTCTGAAACTGTGAACCAACAATAGCTTCTCACACTTTACTTGTTTCTTTAGAATTTATTTTGCATTATTATTGTTATTATTATTATTTTTATTATTATTATAGTTGATTATATATATATAATAGAAAAGATATTGGATCTGCTAATCTGGAGTTGTCAGTGGCTATGAGATACCTGAGGGGATGCTGAGAACCAAACATGGTTTCATTCTCAATATCTGAGTCATCTCTCCAGCCTCACTTTTGTAGTTTTGTTAGGCATTTGGCAGAGTCACAATAAGTAAGAAAAGCACACCTTTTAACCTAGTCTTGTTCTTTTGTTATGGCATCTCAATGCTATTCAGAAATTGCTATCTATTTCTTTGGTTAACTAGGTTTTATGATTTTCTGTTTTTACATTTTTGATGATATCTATTAAAATTTGCCCCATCAAAAATGCCCTTCTTTTATCTAGCTATTGAGTTCCTTTTCTTTAAAGCCAACTTTGTCTCTGTGTGTGTGTGTATGTGTGCGTGCACGTGCATGCATGTGAATGCATGTGTTTGTGCTCATGCAGTACTAAGTATTGAGCCAAGATCTTGCAAATTCAACCACAGACCTATAACAGTCCAATCTTAATTTTTTATACCCAGGAAGGAAAGTTTTTGTAATCCCTTGCTTGATCAAGCAATCTGAGGTGACAATTTCCTTTTCAAATACTTATAATTTCCTCTTTTCAATTTTTGTGCTACCCTGGCTTAAAATCTTTATGCAATGTTAAATGCATCATAAGTCCCTGAGGACTGGCAACTAGATAATCATTCAACCCATACTGAAGGAATGAAGGGTTCTTTCTCTTTGCTCAACTTCAATCTCAAAGATGACAATCACCTCTGCAGGAATGGTTTTACCCCATAGTTACTGAAATTCTTTAAGCAGGGACTGAGTTAGGCACTAGACTTGAACAGAAAATTCATGGTTCCTACTTTACCTCTTGCTGTGATAAAGACAGAAACAGGTTAAGGAAGAAGCATTTGYTTTGATTCACAGYTCCAGGTCCTAGCCTATCATGGCAAAGCAAGTGTGGCGACAGGTAGATAAGGAGCATGGTCATATTGTTGGGAATGTAGGAAGMTGAGAACATGAATGCTACCACTTACAAACGTTTTTCCTTTATTTTCAATCTAGTTCTATGCCCAGGGAATGAAGCATCCCATATTTAGGGTTGTTTTTCCCACTTTAATAAATAAATTTCCCAGAGGCTACCTTAATTTAAATAATTCCTCTAAAGTATTCCTGATGTCCTGTCTGCTAGGTGATTCTACACCCTCTCAATTTGATAGTCGACACTAAATGAGACTGCCACCATTAAAAATGGCCCAGGACAGTTACAGAACAGTCTAGTAGAAGAGAAAAACATTAACTATAGTCATACTCCATGAATGTGAAACATATAATCCAGCGTAACCTGTAACAGAGGAGGACATATTTTAGCAATCCTTAAATATTCACAGTAGTTTTTATCTAATTCTGAATATTTTTTAGCTCATTATAATAGTTAGAAATAGTGAAAAGTTATGGCTGAATGGCAAAAGAAATGTACCTTAGTATATATGTCCCAGATGTGAATTTGATAGCATGGTTCTAGAGTCTTATTTTATTGACTTAGTACCTAAGGACTTATGCTGCAAATGATGTGTATTATTATTTTCATTGTATATGGTTTTGTAGAATTTTAATTTCCACTTGTGAGATGAATTAATGGGATTTAAAAAATCAAGTGAGCAAATTTCTACAGATGCAAGACAGATCAAGATAGAAAACTACTCTTCTTCATTCATGCTGCGAGTTGACTTTGGCAAATTTGTTTCCATGCAAATCCACTTAGATGTGATAGGCTAGATATCCCAGAGAGATTCCTACAGGATGTCAGTTTCCAGCTGCGAGCCACCAGTAGAAAAACCATGTTAGTTAAAGTGCAGTTTTAATTTAGATATGCCTCTTCATGCTACCTTTAAGAAACGTTTTACACTAGAATGGAAATCAAGATAACAGAAGACATTATCTATACTGTGTGTAAATTAAACTTCATTATTTCATGATCAAGATGCAATGGATCTGGCTATTGCACGTTGTGCAGAGAGAAAGATATAGCAAAGAAAATTTATTTAAATTCATTTTCATGTTATCTTTATCATTGTATATCCCTCTACTGAAATGTGTATGAAAATTTCACATAATACAGTTTATGTGGAAAAATATGTCAAATTCTTACAAGTAGAATCAATATTTAAAATGTTCAATTTCCTGTTTTTTTTTTTAATATATGGGTAGAATTTTGTCACTTTCTAAAGCATACTGAGCTGTGCCTAGTTTTGGTCCAAAAGAAGTTAGTATTTGTCCCAGAGTATATTATTGATTTTAATTATAACACTTCTACTTTAGTCCTGAAACTTGATACAGAACATAATTTACTGAGTAATTGACTACCATATGCCTTTTTTGCTATGGATGTTAATTTTTTTTTACTTTTTTTTTTGATTAGATGGATAAGAATAAGGGGTAAATGATGTTAAATTACATTAGGATATAAATTTTGTATAGTGATCATACAATTTATAGTATTATTGGCAGTCATGGGTCCTAGGATATTGGTACAATATTTTACTGAAACCATAATTTGCCAGCACATGAGATTTAAGTATTTGATTCCATAGCATTTTCTAGGTACATCCTGTAGGTAGATGCTTTGGTGCTTGAAATGGACAGGTTAAAAAATTCAAGAGCTTAAGATGCCCATCACTTTCTTCAATATTAACAACAACAACAAAAAAAACATCATTAACCATGACAGTTTAGGTGTAGCCAATTTGTTTTGTGTCTTTATTATAAGGATGCCAAGAGAATTATTTGAATTTATATAATAAAATTTTGGCAGAGTCAGAATAAGACAGACAGTACTTTTCCTTTCAACTACTCTACTTTTGCTTGTCTTAAGACATAATTATAAAATTATAATTTAATCACCTACCAAGCATGAATATATTATGTGCTATATGAACCTGCAGAAAAGGGGTGATTACAATGCCATATACTATTATTATTCATCTGAGATAACAAATCAATTTACCTCAAATTTATGTCTCTAGACTGCACAGCTGTGGGAAAACCACAAGTCTGTGTATCATGGCTGTAAATGTAACAAGAACAATAATGTGACCAATTTTTAGATCTATACTAATTTACTTTAAATTACTTTACAAACATACTTTAAATATACATACATACATACATATATATACAATGTTCTTGTGACTTGAGCCATCAATGAACTATTATCAGATGTGTATTTTATTGCAAACTTCATAAAACATCTGTTTGAATACCACACTTGGAAATAAAGAACCAGATAAAGCATCTGCTCTGGTCCTCTAAGGCATTACCCTGGCCATGGCAGGAAGCTGTCACCTATGAGTATCAAGCATGCTCCTTAMAAGGATTGCTGAGCAGTTTCAATCAATGTTCAGAAATTTAAAGTGTATTACATATCTACTATATGAAAAAAGTTTTGCTAAGCTCTGAGTTGTTAGGAGAAAAACTAGACCATGAAGGAGCCATATAATGACACTTTAAAATATTAATTTCATATCACATGATTAAAAATTCTAGCAAATATATTCCAGTTTTAAAAACAAATACAATTCATGTTAATAATATTTGCAGAGACCAGGATAAGCATTGATTACTATCTCTGTTTAAAAATAGATGTATAAGCCAGTGTGGAACATAGCTAGGTTTTGATTAAACTTATAGTACAATCTTTTTATGTCTACACCTGCCAAGCTTATCAAGTACCATGAAATATTAAAATTTCAGTTTCACATTGTATTAATTACAGTGTATATTTTGGGGGAAGAGTAAGACTTCATTATTTCTAACTTGTCATTCATAAAAAATGACTTCTCATTTCTGTGAAATTTAGCATGATCCAATTAAGCTCTGTATGATACTGAAGCACTATAGTCTTATCATCTATACARTGGAGAAGTGTTAAGCCTAATATACTCACGAAACAACAAAATACAGGTGACAAAGGAGAGTCTCCAGTATGTTTAGCAACTGAAGTTGCTAAAGAATATTTACAATGCTTTTTTATCAATCATTCATGCTCAACCAAGGAAATTGAGGATTTCAGCCCAAATTGATTTATCTAACAGTTGACACATGAACACATTCTTAATTCAGAGTCTCTACTATTACATCGTACATATGAATAATTCACACAAAATTATATTTATTTTAGTTAATCAAAATATCAAATATTGACTTGTAGTTTAACTATAGAATAAAGGGAGGAAAACACCCAAAACCCCAAATCCCCAATACCCTAAGCCTTTGGTTCCATAGATGCCCTGACACCCAGCAAGAAAAAAGCATCCATTGTCTGATCTTCAAAGAGGAAGAGGCAACTGCAAATCCTCCATATTGTGAAGAAACATAAAATATAAATTAGGTAATGATATTGTTTGGCTTTCAAAGCAATGATTTTCTTCAATCCTTGACTTACATTGCCAACATCAAAATCAGTTTTCCCATGCCAAAAAGAAAGTGAAAACCCACCCTGAAGCCATACTAAAGGTCTGTGCTTCACTTGCTGTCTCCTTTGACTTCTGTTGTATGGAATTACCCTGTTCTGTTAAGATCAGGAGGGTCTCATGGAGTCAGATAATTATGTTAGTATTACACTTGCTGCTACAACTAGGACAGAGAAATGGTCGTTCATGAGGAAAAGTACTTCCCAGGATTGCTCATTAATTAAAACAAAATCCTATGGAGTTGTTTTAAAGAGAAAATGTTGAAAAGAATATTACATTCTGGAAGTCCTTTGCTTTTCTAATCTTTGCAGAAATGTGACCCTTGAATTTTGTTGAGTTCCCTGTACTCTGATCTTTCTCCTTCTGCAATAGAGGACTTTGTGCCAAAGAAAATGTGTTTTCATCTCAACTCTGTCTATGAATTTATTTATTTATTTATTTATTTATTTATTTATTTATTTTTGGTAACGAGCGTTTTTTCTTTTTTTTTTTTTACATGAATCAGTAACCTGTAATTTTCTTCAATAGAAGCTAAGCTCCAGAATGCCATTNATTTATTTATTTATTTATTTATTTATTTATTTATTTATTTTTGGTAACGAGCGTTTTTTCTTTTTTTTTTTTTACATGAATCAGTAACCTGTAATTTTCTTCAATAGAAGCTAAGCTCCAGAATGCCATTAGATAAGACTGTGACCCTAAATTCTGTGAGTACACATAAATATAAAAACAGACAAG
Source organism: Apodemus speciosus (assembly GCA_002335545.1). NCBI lineage: Eukaryota > Metazoa > Chordata > Mammalia > Rodentia > Muridae > Apodemus > Apodemus speciosus. The sequence goes on along the minus strand of BDUI01002499.1, from coordinate 146,184 downwards.
CCATGAAGAGAGAGTATTTGTCTAAAAAAAAGTGCTACACAAAATAACTACTGAGCTAACAATAAAGCTTGCCTTATTAGACACACACTTATATAAAACAAACGATTCAGGAGAAAGCATTGCTTAATGTTTCAAAATCTCAGAGAAACTTTGTGAGAATTGTCTCTGCAACTCCACCCTCTACCTACTAGACAACTTGAGAAAATCCTTTAAAACATTTTCCCCCAAGGAAATAGTCTATACTTCTTGGTTAAGAAGAGTATGTACAGACATAGTGGCTGTACTTYGGTTACACCGACGTCCTTTCTCATGAGTGYGTCCACCAGTTGCACAGGACAAACACAGTTAAGGATGGAGAGCAAGCACCAGAGCGGGTTCTTATAATGGCAGCAAYAGTAACAGATCCTTGGCAAACTCCCAGATGTTTTTTCAATCAGGGAGGATTTCTGCATTTAGTACTTAGATACTACTGCAGAGGACTGCCTACAACTGCTTTGCTTTCTTCCCTACCACTGCACCATGACTTTGCTTTAATATTCACACTATAACCTATTAAAGAACAGAATCCCATTAAAGTCCAGGAAGGGATTCATGCAACATTTGTTATGTTTATATGCAACATTCCTATATAACATTTTGCAAAGAATGAACTTGGAAACCTTTTGAAATCCATGCTAACAGTATTTGAAAGTCCTCTTTGCAAAAAAAAAAAAAAAAATTCATGAATTTTCCTTTAGAACTAACAGGACCAATATGGGCAAATGCACAAATTACTTATGTAAACATAATGTATTTTGCACATCTGTCACTATTGTTATGAGCATCATTATAAATAGATCTCAAGGACAGGCATGCTTTACCAACCTGCAGTGGTCTCTGCTTATCACTGCTTTTAGGAGATTTCAATCCACTTGTTTGCTGCTGTAACAGAAGTTGTCTTGCTGCCTGGAGAGCCTAAAAGTAAAAAGGAGAAAATAACTAAATACTTTTAAAATGCGAAATGAATTGTCAGATGTTCTTTACTTAATAGAAGTGAGGACTTTCACCTTTTTTACATGATTATTCTTTTTTTCTCCTGAAACGTTAAAAAAACCCACAAAATATATGTGTGCGCATTTCTTCAAAATTGTACAGATGCATGTAGTCCTGCAGGACGTAAATCTAATTTGTTGAAAGTGCTTCAAGAAGAGAAAAATCACAAACTGCATCAACAACCTCATTTCCACAGAACTTGTCTCTGAGTGTTCCTAAAATGCCCACTCCCTTTCAAATTATCATTCAATTTGCATTTTCATATTACAATTTTGAAGCAAAACCAGTAGACTTCAAGTGTTACCGGAAGCTGTAATTAAATTTGACAAATCAACATCAGATTATCTTGAAAGTGAATTAATAAGGATTTTCACTAAGATTAAAAACACTTTTTCTTTGTACTTACAATTCAAGGGGAAAAAACCCTCTCCTTTGACAAAATAAAGTGCAGTTTTAATGCCAAATAAAATTGAGTGGGTTTCATTTGCATTCTTAGCTAAATCAGAGAACAAAGAGATTACCACTCAGCCAATCAGGTTTGTTTCTGTGTATGACAGAGTACCAACCAAAACAGAAGATGTTTTCATTTATTTTTGTGTTTTCTTATGCACTCGGAAAAACCAAAACCTAACACAAGAAAGTAATATAAGCATTCTTTTCCTTCAGATGGGACAGAGTGGTAAACGGATTATATGAACTTATACAAACTAGTGGCAGGAATCAAAATGCAGTGTACATTCTCTAAAGAGTTAGCAGTATTAAACTACTAATTTTTGAAAAGTTTTTAAGAACTGCTATTTAAACAGTAAATTTTTGACAACTGAGTTCCATCAACAGTAATGAAAATTTTTGATATATGAAACAATGCCATTGTCTGACATTGTTAGTTTTAGAATACAAGATAATGGTTTGTTTTATTGTCCGAAAACACGGTTAGATCCATATTCTCCTATAATAATTGAGATTCTCAGCCGATTAAAAAAAAAAAGTACAATTTTGATTGGAATCAATGATCTGGCTTTTGAGTGAGTTTCTAGTATCCATGACAACAGTTGCTTTGACAAGATGTGCATATGGCTTTACACTGCCAGCTGGTGTGAACAATGTTTGAACTACTGCATTGAGATGCTGAGCAAACAGAAAAAGTTGCCACGTCTTAACCCTCAGGGAAGGCAGTCATCCCCTGATCAATTATGAAAAGACAGAGAAAGGGCTGCTACAGTCTGGCTCCAAGCAAGTTTTCTGAGAAGGCAGCCAGACACAGAGGCCAAGGTAAACAAGCTGGGTGCTCCAGCACCCTCTCCCAACCACACGCATTTGTCTTCCCATCGCAGGATCTCGCACCTCCTCCAAGTGCTGCTTTTGCATTGTGAAGCACACTTGCCCATGGTGACGAGTTTTCCTTTTGTGCATGTGTGTGTTAAAAAAAAAACTTTTGAAATAATTACAAGTCAAACTGTGTCTTGCTAAGGATGTGCATGCCAGTGAATTCAGGCAATTTATGATGTGGGTCAATGTGAGGATAAAACAAAAATTAATTCCGTGACTATTTTATTATCATAAACCTCAGTGGAAAACTCCACTTGATATTTTAAATACTTTACATTCCTCCTTTCAATTGTGACCTATAAAATTAACCATGAGTGTCAACTTTCAAATTCATATTACTATGAGATAGCTTGAACTATACCTATACAAATCCTAAGGAAAAAAAAAACAATAAAAGCAATTATTTTCCTCATATTTCCTCTTTGTGATTTCTTTCTTATAAATGTGTGTGTGTGTGTGTGTGTGTGTTTGTGTGTGTGTGTGTGTGTGTGTGTGCATGTTTGTATGATATGCTGTTGTACTTGAACTATTCTAATAAACACTGTTTAGAATCTTGGAACAATAATGATGTGTACTGAAAGGAATTTTAGAAGTAGGAAAATATGAAGCACTCATTTTTGAGAAATGGGCAAACAATAAGGTCTAGAGTTGTCATTTGCTTTAAGGCCACACACTATTTATGAATGCCTTATTCAAGGTCATCCTCCTTCCAGAACAGTACACATTCCAGTGTCCCACAGTATCTCTATTCTGTCAAAAAAAATCAATCTTTAATGAACAATGAACAAAATTGTGGGAGAAGAAAGCACCAGATATCATCATAAATTATTTTCACTTTCAAAGATGGCAACTTCCTATTTTTCAGAATTAGAAGAAGGACGTTATAATCCTTTTATACTTGAATCTTCAAATTAATATACCTATCACATGACGAAGGCATACTTATTCATGAATAATGTTCTAGTTCTTATATATGCCACTGAAATGTGATAGATCTCCAAACCTTTATAATATGCTGGTCACCTGGTGAGTCATTTCTAACACAATATCAAAATTCTAGAGCTAGATAAAATTCTTGACTATGTCAAGAACTGGTTTCTCATTTTGACGAAAAGCAACCAAAGCATCAATTTTCCAGTCACAGAATTGAAGTCTCAAGACTGGAGGAGAGCTCAGACATGCATTCATCTGGTTCACAYGCTCAGGGCTTACTCAGTTTGTCCATGTTTCTGTTTTATCTTCATGGTGTTCCTGTACCTCAACACCCAAAATTAACCAGTATAATATGTGATCACCAGTGCTACAGAAAACTACTCGACAGCTCTGTGTTAGAACCTTTGCTCATGAAAGTATGAGTAGACAAATGCAAACACCTTCTCTCCTGGTAAGGGAGTAATAAGGCAGCTGGTTATAATGTGCCTTTAAGTATTTATATTTCATATGCATTTAGATACTTGAGGGTCATCATCCAATACAAGTAGTTATGAAAAGAGTCACTTGCCGAGTCTAGCATTCTTTTCTGGAGTAGTATCAACTGCTGTGATAAACATAGGGCTTGGGAGAACAAAACCAACCAAACCAACTCCCAACCCCCCAAAAAGCCCCAGCCAAACAAACAAACAAAAAATCCCAAGCATTTAAGCATGCCTTAACCACACACCCAAGTAGAAATCCCTGGCAGTTTACATTTAGCCGCATACTTCATATGACATTTTTATTCCCAATATTCCAGATAACATTTTAGAACTGAATTTCAATAAACAATTGCTCAGAGACACTCACTTCACCCTTGTGATTTATTATTGTCACTGTTGAAAAGATGAAAGGTTGTGAAGTAAAAACACTTTCATCAATATAAGGTACCGTGTCGAATTACACAAATTATTAATTTGAAAATCGCTTGCTGGYTTTATATTGATGAGCAGAAAAAGTAAATGCCAGTTATCCTCATGAAGTTTAAGATCCATCTAGCTTCATACGCTTTTCTCTTCCAGAATTAATTTAGAACAGAAACCCAAGGGCTGTTTACAAAGTTTCTTTAATAAAGACCGAGCCTTTTTTGAATGAGTAAGAGATTGAAAAGGCAGCCAGACAGACTTTGAGTTCCAAAACCACATTGGATTTAAATTCAGGGTGTGCCTTCCTTAACAGTTATCTAATGTTAGTTAGGCTAGAGAGACTTAAGATAGGATACACTCAAAATGGAATGATAGTAAATATTTTTAGAAAATAATAAAAATATTTATGAGAAGAGTCAAGTTACACTTTTGGTAGTAGCAAAGGTATAACAAAAGAATATTTTCTAGAAATGAGTTCATTTTGTTCTCTAAAATATTTATAGAAAATATCAACTCCAACTATTATTGCCCAATTTTGAGTAAGCTAAACTTTTGAAAGGGAAACAAAGTTCAGGCGTGTCACTTGTCTCACATGGCATTAACCTTATGGGGTGATGGGTTTCAGAAAACATAATTCTGCTGAATAGGTCACTGTAAAAATGAATTTAAGGTGAAAAGCTTTGGGAACTGCTAGACAAACCTGTCAAGATTTTGTATATAATTTTTTTTGAGGAACACTGAAAATATTTACCAGAAATAAAACCATTTGAGCATAGTTTAGTGATAATGAGAAAACTGAAATATTGAGTATTCTAAGG
>BDUI01002499.1:91238-103943 GCA_002335545.1 Apodemus speciosus | reverse complement strand
TTTAAATAAATTTTTATCAAAAGCTTTTGGTTTACAGAATTGTTTTCCTTTTGGGAAGGTACTAGAGATGGAACCTAGGAACACACACATGCAAGATAAAAACAATCTACCATTGAGCTGTGTCCCCAGATTAATTCTCACTTTTTATTTTAAGACAAGAGTCTCATTAAGATGCTGGGCCAGCATTGGCTCTCTGTATCCCAAAGGACCTTGCCCTCACTGTCCTGCTCCCACCATCTCCTAGGTAGCCCCATTGCCTGGAAGTGCCATCCTACACCACCACTGCTGGCTTCACAGTAAAATGGAACAAAAGGGAGAGTTTCCTAGATGGCCCACATTCACACATGTGCTTTCCCCATTTCCCACACCCATCCCAGCGTGGGAGAATTGCTACATATGCTGATCCTACTTTCCACAACATTGCCACCCATTACCTCAGGATTCATTCTTGGTGATGGGTTTCCATTTACACATTGAGGTCTATTACCTGTCTTCTAGGGGCTTCAGTGCATTTTGTTTACTGTTATTATTACCCCTGGTTCAATTGACTATCAGATGGGAAGAAGAGTAGGAAGCCGTGCAAAACAAAGAAGTAGTAAGAACTTGGAAAGAAGAGAGTTGAAGGGACACTTGTGAATTTAAAGGGTCATAGAGTAAACAGGACCAAGTCCACGCTTCTGTCTCATAGGCCTAGAAGAATAGTTTGCGATGTATAACCAAGGTGTTATTGCTTTATTTCCAACTGATTTAAAATGAATACTCAGAGATCTGAATATTTATATTCTATTTAGGATGCTACATAGCCACTTCCATAAATGGGTGTCAGTACAATCTACTTTTAATTACTCTATGAATACTAAATAAATAAGAAGGAAGTAGGTGGTGTTTCGCATCATAGAATATATATAAAAAAAGAAGATATGTAATTAAAAAATGTGTTGTTGCCATAGTTGGGTAGTGGAAGGGCAAAAATTGTAAAACTGTAAAAGATTTCAACTTTTAAAAATCAATATTTATTATCATTTAAGAGACACTGCCCACTAACAAAAGAATCCTAAAGGAAAAGGATATTCAGATTTTGTCTGAAGTTCAGAGCAGATCTGGTGGCATTAGCTAAAATATCTCAGTGCACAGATAGGCTTTACTTTTTATTTTTTTAAAGAGTTTTTCAGAAGTATTCTTCTTTGCAAGCATTCTTTCTGGGCGTATCCAGGCTGTGGGTTCACGAAAATGAAAGGCACGGAGACTTCTATATGCTGGTTAGTGATACACGGTGAAAAGCTATGAAGTATTAAAGAGCATCATTGGTGAACATCCAGACTGCACAGGCAGGAAATTCACAGGTTCTTTGGAATTTGAAATTTATCTTCTTAAATTACATAAAAAGTATAGACCGTGGCTTATAACTTAAGCCTCAAGTCCCAGATTCATCACTGAGCTGAATCAGAAGTGGAGAATTTTATATATTAAGAGGAACATGACGATTTCCTCACTGCCAGGACAGCAGACAGAAGCCTGAACAGGGCTGAGGGAATCTGACGCTACCTTCTATAGGAGACACACTCCTAGTGCAAATCCTGGGGTCACTGCAAGGCATTGAAATCTCCAAACCCTCCAGTACTAAATATCTAACTGTTTACATGTGGAATCATATTCTACTGTGTTTTATTTACTGATTATGTAGTAGACAAGAGAGTATATGGAACCTGTCTCCACAAGTGTTGACTCGTGGTTATGTGATATTATTTCCTTTGTCAATATCTGAAAGCCAGAAAAATGATTTCTAGGATTTGAGAACCCGTGAGAGTGCCAAAATATAGGCTTAAACAACATTTGCTTTGAAATGCCCATTCAGTTTACACTTTTGTCTAAAAAAATTCCAAGATGTGTTTATGTGTTAACTCATTGGCTTTTTAATATAGTCTCTTTTTGATATTTTATTTATTTACATTTCAAATATTATTCCCTTTCCCAGTTTCCCCTCTGGAAACCCTCTTTTCCACCTTACCTCTCTCTGCTTCTATGAGGGTGTTCCCCCACCCACCCACCAACTCCAGCCTCCCTCCCTGTCTTACATTCCCCTACACTGGGGCATCAAACTTTCACAGGACCAAGGGCCTCTCCTCCATTGATACTCTACAAGGCCACCCTCTGCTACAAATGCTGCTGGAGCCATGGGTCCCTCCATGTGTACTCTTTGGTTGGTGGTTTAGTCTCTGGAAGCTTTGGGGGGCTGGTTGGTTGATATTGCTGTTCTTCCTATGAGGTTGTAAACCCCTTCAGCTCCTTGGGTCTGTTCTCTAACTTCTCCATTGGAGACCCCCGAGCTCAGTCCATTGGTTGGCTGCGAGCGTCTGCCTCTGTATTTGTCAGGGCTCTGGCAGAGCCTCTCAGGAGACAGCTACATTAGGCTCCTGTAAGTAAGTTCTTCTTGGCATCTGCAATAGTGTCTGGGTTTGGTGTCTGTATATGAGGTGGACCCCCAATAAGCCCATATAATAAAATAATTTCTGTCTGCAATTATTCTGATTGAGAGAGATTAATATTGTTCCTTTAATATCTGCTGTTTGTTTGTTTGTTTTATAGTCAGCACTGAGATTTTACGAGGTTTTCAGCACTGTGAGACTAGCACCAGGTGACTTTAAGTTGCAGATCAGCAGCATATTTCATTTATTGTTCTAAACATATTTTCTGGAAAAGCTTATATTTATATTTTGAAGATTGGCTACTAAAAAATCTTCAAAATCAAATATTGTCTTACAAAGCATTAATTTCACTTCAGCACGTGCAACAAAACAAAACCTTTTCCAAAATAACAAAAATGATTTATAACCTTTAATACCTGCTCAGTTTCGTGTAAAACCTTTCCAGTTTTATTTTTCATATAAAATGGCCCTGTCAAAAGAAAACCTAGTTATATATTTAAGTCTCACTGAAGGGGACTGTTCAGATATGAAAGGGCGTACCTAAGAGGAAAATGGGGAAAAATATCAGCAAACCTCATCATATTTACACATGAGTATATCATGAAGTGAACTATTTTTGACAATTACTATGCACTAATTAATCTAAGAGTAGGAAATTTCTGTCAAAATAACTAAGCCCATAAATATGAATAATAAATTTTTAGCAAATCTTCATTTTAAAGCAAGTGTAAAATTTTATTCCATAAACAAATAGCAGGATCATGCTGTTTGTAACTAGTTTTCTTGTGCTGCAGAATATGAGGTGCTACTTTCATTGCTCCATAATTGTGATTTGCCATATCTGTAGGATAATCCTTAAAGAACAAATATTATTTCTCATGACGTCTATTGGTGAAAGATTATTTAGATGCAATTTAAAATATAACTTCTTAAGTAATAATTAGCGATGAAAGATAACAATCTCTTTTTCACATTAATCACCACTTTTCTTCCAAAATATGAATATTCAGTCTCATTATTATTACTACTACTGAAGAAAACAACACTTGATGCTGAACTCAGGCCTTGCATATGCTAGGAAAATTCCCAGTCCTTGTTTTAGTACACAGCCCTTCAAAGGAGTGTTGTGAAAGTTATTTTAATTTCATAGTAATTAAAATGTTATAATTTAAAGATTTCGGAATTATTTTTATTCCTTCAAGAGAAAACCAATTATGGAAGCCATAGATGGAGGATGTACTGTCCAAAAATATTTTAGAATGACTATAGTAATGAAATGAATGTACTAAAGTTGAGAATAAACTGACTTCAGCTGCCTGTCATTGAAAGTGGGCTTAGATGGTATATTTAACATTCCAACAAGTCAAAATAGCCACAGTAACATAGATTCCCTTGATTTGTATTACTGCAGAAGGGCAGAGTGTGATTAGAAGACGATTCTAATGTGGTCTTAAAAGGTWTCACTGTAATGTAAGTGACAAGTCAGACCCTTGGTATGTTCTGGGAAAATTATTAAATAGTACTTTTWAAAATGGATCATTCCATCCCAGAAGAAAAATTGTGACCCAGGAGTCACGAACTGTTGTCATGGACATGAAATCCATATATGATTAAGAAAGATGAGCATGCTATTCAAGTGCGATTTCGATCCATAAATTGTAAAGTACATTTAAAAATTAATTGACTAGGAACTTAAAATGTTCTTGCGTCTTAGATATAGTGCTAGAAGAAGTAGACCAGTAAATTTAACTTTAATTATAATGAAGGATGAGCCTAGCTACTTTACTGTTTTGTAAAAATGCATATGTAATTTAATTATCTTAAAAGTCCCATTTATTATAATCCTAATTAAACACTGGTCTAGTCATTGAAAATTACTTATTAAACAACTACTGTGTGTCCCGTACATACTGAGCACCTTTTTAACATGGTGTTTGATGTTACGATGTCATAAACTTTGTTAAAGAGACAAAATATGTTGATAAATAAGCTTTTTAAAAAAGTTGTCATTAAGTACTAGGCAAGTCGAAACAACCTCAAATACCATGTATTCTATTTTAAGTGTTTTTATTCTGTTGCAATTAAGTTTTATTGCATGCTTTTAGAATATTTAGTGTAATTTATTGAATAGTGCCCCAAAGGTGAAAAACGAAATGCCTAAGTTATGTCAGATCATCTTAAACTGGAGGCCATCTTTTTTCCTTCTTTTTATTCTATTCTATTCTATTCTATTATTTTATTTTATTTTATTTTATTTACATTTCAAGTGTTATCCCCCTTACCCAGTTTCTCCCCCTACTGGAAACCTTCTCTCCTGCCCCCCTTGCTTCTATGAGGATGTCCCTCTACCCACCTACACCCACACCCACTCCCAACTCCCTGCCCTCTATTCCTGTACCCTGGGGCATCTATCAAACCTTCATAGAACCAAGGTCCTCTCCTCCCATTAATGTCTGACATGCTGTCCTCTGCTATATATGCAGCTAGAGCCATGTGTACAACTTGGTTAGTGGTTTAGGCCCTGGGTACTCTGGGAGGGTCTTGTTGGTTGATATTGTTCTTCCTATGGGGTTGCATACCCCATTCATCTCCTTCAGTCCTTTTCTAACTCCTCCATTAGGGACCCTGCACTCAGTGCAATGCTTGGAGACCATCTTTAATGGTGATCATAGCTACTATATTTTAAATCTTAAATTTTTAGTTAGTATATGAAATAATGAGATGCAGTATGATGTGATATATATGTATCACTGAGCCTTTATCATATGTTCTGGGAATCTTGAGAAGGAAAGGGTTAGAAATGGGTCAAAATTATGCTTATCGGAAGTCCACAGTAAGTGGATAATAAAGACAATGATCAGAGACTATTTGATATTGATGATTACCATTATCGCATCATGTGACCAAAGTTCATTTCAGATATCCTAGAAACACTGGAGACTGTGGGATAAGGAAAGGCCACCAGTGGGGGTGCATGATCAGGGAGGACAAAGAAAACAGACAACAGGAGTGAGATCACTGTGGTGATGAAAATGTAAGGAAGCAAAGACAATGTAAAGTAAGAGCTGATAGATACTGTGATGCAAGTCTAGCCTGAGCAGTTTCTACAAGGCTCAATGCAAACTGTTGAATGGTTTTACACAAACATGCCTGACTCCAAAGGGGATGCGAAAAGAATCAGGAAAAGGGAAACCTACTGGGGAAAGAGGCACAGTATATATGAAGAAATCTGTCATCTCTGGAGTCTATTAGTTTAACCTTGTACAATACTATATTTTCCAAAATTATGGAGTCTGATGAACACAGTAGGAAGCTCTTGATGGTCATTGTTGCTCTAGAAATGTTGATGTTCCTTTCCATCCTCATATGCATTGGAGCACCATCAAAGCCATGTCCAGTTAGTTTGCCTTTTAGTGCTCAGTGATTAGCCAATAGTCAATGCGGATGGTTTACTCCAGCTCTATTTCTGTTTTCTATGCCATTTTTCATACTTTCATATTTGACATAACACTGCTATTTGAGCAAGTGGGTAGATACAATGTCAACCAAGAACAAAACATTTACATCTGTCTGTGCTCATGCCCAAGGCAAGGGTGGGGATAGTTAAAGTAAGAGAAATTCCCAAAGGTGGAAACAAGCAGCAAAGATACAGATGTACCACGGCAGGGTACACAGTGATAAAAATACCCCACACTTTTCTTTAGTGCGACATTTAAATTTCTCCCCAAAATACCAAGCTAAGGATGATGAGACAGATAAGAAAAAAGAAATGAAATCACATTCAAATGAAATCCCAAAATTGGCATCACGATTGAGCAAAGTGYTACTTTAAATTTTTTAAAGTAAACAAAGAAATACATATGAATGTTAATCTTTACAAGTTCCATAGCGCAGAGATGATTCCACATGTGCRTATTGTTCAGAGCATGGAGGAGGACTTCTGGGCTACCTGCCAACTGCTATTAAAATGATTTTCTCCTCAATCGCTAGTTCAGGCACGCGTGGTTTCACAATGCATAAATAGTAGCACAAGCAGGAAACACAAGAAACACCTCCCTCTAGATGGTCCTGTTGTAATAAGTACTAATAGGAATCAATTTCTAGAATACTACTTGTCTTTAGTGAACTAGCCAACTTGGAAGAGTATGTAAGAAAGAAGGTTGATCAATGGTGATTAAGTTAAAATTATGCTTTTAAGCTACATGATCCCTTTTTAAAAAAGAACATCAGAAAATGACCATTATTACATGCAGAAGACTGGTCAGACAAGAGAGCTAAAATTTCTAGAAACCAGGTCTTGCTACTTAACAGGTTACACACCATGTTGCTATATATACTTTTTATCTGACTTAAATGGAAAGAACTGTTCCAGTGTGAGTTCACCAGAACAGAGGCTGAGGGACTCTGGAGAGTTCCCTGGAGTAGACTTGTACTTGGTTTTAATAAAGGAAGAGACACAGGACTCCAGTTGCAGAAAGTCAGTGGGAATAGTGGTCAAGTCTGGCTCAATTCTCTTCTCACTTTTAAATCTTTAGGAAAATACTGTCTGTTCTCCAGAGTGGAGAGTTTGTTCCCCGAATACTTCCGCCAAAGGCTATTTTAACCTGACACGCTTTGGCGTATTACTGAGTTTGTTACTGGAATTTCAATTTGATCCTTCCATTTTTACACTATTTATTGGGAGTCAAAGGTTGAACAGATAAATATAYATATTATATATATTATATTTATAGACATATATATTATATTTATATTATATTTATATACATATATATATGTATATACACATATGGTAGAAAAGAAAGCCAAGTGAAAAATTTATCTATTGAACTCCAAAAACCAAGATGTTTGACTCAATATCTGTGCAGGGACATAAATTGATGGCCAACCATAGATTTGTTATAGAATAAAAATGAGTTGTAGCAAGAACAGGATTGGTTAGTTGCTGAAAGCCCTTGCCATGTAAGACCTGAACTTAGGTTCCATGCCTGGAATCCACAAACAGATGGGAGGAGAGAGTCAGCTCCACAGTTGCCCACAGACATTYACCCATTTCTTGTGCACTGGTGTGGTTGGTTATTATGCAGGTCTAGTTTAGGCAACCAAAATGTTGAGGTTTTGTGGGTTTAACATTTTTGCTGTGCCTGGACAACACTTTTAAATATGGCCTCCAGATTCACTAGTCTTCTGGTTTATGGGTCTCTCTTCCACAATATTCTCCAAGACTTGGATGTAGGGGTTATGTTACAGATATACTACTTTGGTGTGTGCCCCCCATGGTCACATATTCACTGCTCTTCGACTAGCTTTGAATCTTTGTAGTATTTGACTTCTGCTTTAAAAAGGAATTTTTTTTTTTATGAGAGTTGAGAACTACATYGCTCTGTTGATGTATGGATCAGTGTTTTGATATCTTTAGAAGATATACTGATTTAGGAAAATAGTTGTAGCTGTAGAAGTTTCTCCTCTAGGGCTTATGAGCTTTCTAGCTATGAGTTGTTAGTTGGCTAGGTTTACAGTACGAGATATGCATCTCTGCCTATTACATGAGCCTTAAGTTGAATTAGTCAGCTTTTGCTTTCCCTTTAAACGACAGTACCGCTACTACAATGTGAGAATTACCCTGTGCTGCCAATATGCTTATTATTCCATAGAGTTTAATGTATAGGTAGGAATATTGATTACTTTCATCCATTGGCAGGTTTCATGGTATCTTTGAAAAACTTGAAGAATGAGTCCCCAGGGCATCCAGGTCCAACTCAGCTTTATTTCTCTATGCTCTGTGTGCAAAGTGTATTTTGTCTTAATTTCAACTTCTGGGAGGCAACTAAAGGCAATGACAATAGACTCTATCGTTTAGTCTGGGTTCTTGGCCATGTGAGTGTGTCAAAGGTCAGTTCCCTTTGCTGCCACTGGGGCATTTGCTAGATCATCTATGTCTCCTGGGTTCTGTATGTGTACTTTAAATAAGTTTAAGTAAGTTGAGAAAATTATGTGTTTTATGGTTTCTTTCAAACATCCTTACTATTATTTATCTTTCCTTCCCCCCTCTTCCTCTATGTTACCTTTCCCCTACTTCCTCAGTTAAATTCAACAGTTAATTTCTTCCTTTCTTCTTTGTACCTGTGTCCTACTATCCTCCTCTCTAAAGTTCTGATTATTCATGACCACTGACAACATTTTAGGACAGTCCTTTACTGAAAGGTCTATGGTTCTTAAGAGCAACAGTTTTCCATAATTAATACATATATGTACATATCTTGAAGTATTACTAATACATATTATATTATGTATACAAAAATAATTAGAAATTGATATATAAATATTAGGGATGACATAGACATAGTAATTAAGAATGTGAGATTTTAGGTTAAAATACTTGAGTTCTAATCTACTATGATTTAAAATATGGTATCTTCTTACCAATAGGGAGATTACATAATCAATATTTTCCTCAAGTTTCTCATCTAGGAACATAGAAACACATTTATAGGCTAACTGAGAATTAAATGAAGCAATACAGAAAACATATGTATAATATTTTCAGCAGTAAGATAAACTTGTTGGTCAATATTGGGAAACGAAGGGAAATATAAAACAGTTTTCTCTGACATGTGTCCCGGTGGGTATTTATTACTTTGAGCAAGCAATGATAAAGATGACAGAAATAAAATCTTCATGCTATTTGCATTCCCTAACTGTCTCGAATCAAGTTTAAAGATGTATTTTAGTAGTAATATGATCAGTTGTGTTTCTATTACCTACTGTTCAGGTAASYCTGAAGCTTAGGGTGGAAATGAATTCTGTGGCAAGTATTCTAGGAAGGAAGTAAATACTTGGCTCCAGTCAGAACATAACCGTAAATGGCAGTAAACACGAGTACTCAGCAGTATTCAGAATGCTCATGTTATAATGGCTAAAAAATTAGGACAATGCCATCAGCCAGTTCGAACATTTAATGAAAACACATTTCATCTATTAGGCAACTAATCATGTGACCATTAGTGATGCTCTTGTATTAAGAAAGTTGTACAAAGATTAATTTCTGATCTTTAAACCATACATACACACACACGCGCCTACACACAAACATGCACATACACACTATTGAAATATATTTCTCATTTAAGTAATACTTTAGTGTCGAGTTCCTCTTATATATGTTGGGATGATTTTCTTGATTTCAGAACTAGTTTTTAGTTTTCAAATGCCCATTTAAAAGAAAAGACCAACCCTTTCTTATTTATTCTCATACTCAATTTGGTACCCTGTCCATCACCAGATTCTGAATGCTGTGTGGTCACCAGTCATCCACCATGTTGAAAACAAGTGGTCCAATATCCCCTTTGCCATGTGAGATAGATATTGTTTCATGGGCAGATAACCAAACTAATACAAAACTAGATTCTGGGTCTAGAGAGATGGCTCACAAGTTAAGAGCACTGACTGCTGTTCCAGAGGTCATGAGTTCAATTCCCAGCAACCATATGGTGGCTCACAGCCATCTGTAATAGAATCTGATGCCCTCTTCTGGTGTGTCTGAAGACAGTGACAATAAACTCATATACATAAAATAAATAAATAAATGTAAAAAATTTAAAATTAAAATTTTAAAAACAAAACAAAACTAGATTCTTCTTTTTTACCCCTAGAAACAATGAATACAAATTGCTGTATCATTAGCACTACAGATTTTAAATATTATTTACTTTAATAGTTATTATAACTNTATAGATATACATATACATATAGATAATGACTGTAACAACAGTTAAGGAAAGAAGAAACCATGAATTTGAAAGAGAACAAGAAGTATACGGAAGGGTTTGGAGGGAGGAAAGGAAAGGGAGAAATGATGTAATTTTTCAAAAAAAAGAAAATTTTCAAAAGAGAAGAAATACTAGCTGATTCTTCATGAACAAATATTTTTCACACATGGCAGAAGAAAACTATTTTCTGTTTTTAATCACCTTATTTATTTCCGGAATTGTAACGGGGCTTCACACTTGCTTGGTAAGTGCTCTACCATTGAGCTAACACTCAAATTAGTTCGTTTACAGAAAACTTGAGCCCATCTGCCACACTGCTCCCTGAAATAAAGTCCATTTGGTGTTTAGGAACTTCGGTCTTGCAAAGAAATATGTGGGTGGCTAAAATCACGGACTGAGTGTCACRCAGATCTGTAACAGGAGCTACCTTGCTACCTTATGCATATGTGGCATTAGACAATTTATTTGGTTGCTAGGAGACTGTTGCATTGTCTATAGAAGAGGTGAATTCCTAGATTTAGAGTTCCTGTGAAAATAAATGGAGTCACCTGTACTAATTTCTGTGGATCAACTACTACCTCACAAGGATGAGGCCAGAGGGACTGAGTCTTAGGCAGCCTAGGCTGGCCTTGTGAGGTGTGGTAGCATACACATGCAGTTCCTGAAGGTGGACACAGGAAGGTTGCTTACGCCTAAGTTCTGGGCCCTAGCGCATGCTATGCTGACCAGATGTCCACACTAAATTTGGCATCAATTTGGTCACCTCCCAGGACAGCTAAAGAAGGTTGCATATACCAAGCGTTCAGCCCACAGCCTGTCTCACACTCAGCTTCCATAGGAGTAGCTACCATTATTATCACATTGACRATGTCATTTTCCTCACTAGGGACCACTATTATCAGTGCTGACAAAGTTGTAATAGAAAGCAAATCTCTCTCTAGACAAGCAGACTCTCTCTAGCCTCAAGATCCTAGCTTCAGGCCNGGCCTTATCATCAGGAGGACAAGCAATATCAATAGCCTATATCATTGGGGGGGGGGTGTATCCAGGATACTCTTGTCCCACAACTCAAGGGGAAGTATCCCATACCTGAGACTGGGCTTTCATTTGGCAACCTATGGATTCTGAGACGAGCATTATTGTCTGTGTAGTATTCATTTTATGTAGGTGGATGTTTTGCCTACATCTGTGTAGGTCCATCGTGCGCATGTCTGGTGCTCATAGGTGTCAGAAGAGGGTGTCAGATCACTTGGATCTAGAGTTGAAGAGAGTTATATGCTCCTGTGTGAGTKCTGGGAATTGAACCTAGGTCCTYTTCAAGAGCAACAACTGCTTTAGCCCTCATATGGTTCTTCCAAACACCCTCAGTATTACTATCCCCCTCCGACCTCTTCCTCCACCCTTCTCTCCCATCCCTCCCTGACTTAAACCTCCCTCCTTATCCCTTTCCCTCCCTCCATATCACTGTGTCTACTCTCCTCCTCTTGAAGCTCTTTCTTCCCCTCCCCACTAGTGCCCCTTTCTAGTTTCCTGGATTGTACAGTTCCTCCGAGTTAACACACAGATCTTGGAGCCACATGAGAGGCAGAAAGAATGTGGAGCTTTTGTCCTTCTAGGTTGAGGTTCCCCCACTCTGTATAATGTTTTCCAGATTACCTACTTACCTCCAAACTTCATTTACAGATCAGTAAAACTCCATTGCATATGGGTACCACATTGTCGTTATCCATCACCAGCTGATTSACATCTTTAATCCACAGTTCTTAAAATGTCTCATACCCATATAGACCTAAGGGAGACTTGTGTTTGGTGGTCATATCACTGCTCAGTTCTCTACCCAGAGGTCCCCAGGTCCCATGCCTGCTAACACTGCTCCAGCTAACGTGCTCAGTCTACTAGAACTAAAGCCAACCTCCCTTTCTCGAAGAGACATGGGTGTGTGGTCTACCCTACACTCCCCTCTGCACGACAGCAGCAAGAACAGGGCCATGCTTTCTGTGTTTGCAGTGGCGCTACAGTACTGTGATAAAACGAATAGCACCAAAGTGAAAACAGATCCAGGGCCCAAGACTCCGAAAGGCAGAGCTGAAAGGGGGCTTTGAGACTTGTCAGCTGCTAACCCACTGAAAACTAGCAAGGCCACTCAGTCTTCCGAGTAGCATGGACTTCGGTTACTGACCCCTTGGGAATTATCACACACATGCTTATCATTTTATTAAATTCTCACAGCTCCATGAAGTCGCTTTATGTCCATAAGTCGTTTTATGTCCATTTTACAGAGGGGGGAAGAAAAAACCCAAAGTTTTAAAAAGTAAAGAAACCTGAGCTGAGTAAATGGGGAATGGAAGAGCTGTAATTAACCCAGTCTGATTGACTCCAAATCCCACTGTTTCCCTCTGTTCAATCCTGACCTACTTGAGGGCTCACAGTTGAAGGACAATGAGCATCAGAGCCCAGGGCAGCATTCTTCCCTCAGGGTCARCAGGCCTGTTCTCYTYCCYYMRGRWWMC
>BDUI01002499.1:73657-87025 GCA_002335545.1 Apodemus speciosus | reverse complement strand
GGAAGCTGAAGACTCCAGTGTTGAAAAGAAACAGATCTCTAAGGATCTGAATGTAAAGCTTCGTTTTCAGGAAAAAAACTTAGAGAAGGAGAGATGGCACAAGTGTCTGAAAATGACAATGTTTTCTGAGGTCATATTTATTCCTTTGTAGTGAATCATTGCATTCAGATTTCCTCTCTATTAAGATCAATTTTAACTATGTGTCGGCTTGTAAAACACTCTAAAATTGGATAAAATCTTTCAAAATGAAAACTAACCTAAACTCTGTCTCCTCCAATTGTGATTTTTTTATAAATCAAAAATTCAAGCAAAATCATTAGTAAGCACCAAATTGCCTATTTTATGTGCAGATGTGAACAAATCCTATATTTGTTAGTGATATTAAAATATTTCATGAATTTTGGTAATTGGACAGGGTAGCTCTACCTTGAACAGTAAGTTCTGGAGCTCTATGAACACTTGTTGAAGCTGTACGTGAATTAATTCAGATGATCATATCAATTTTTCTTCTGTTTTAGAAACTTGTGCTTGTATGATCCCTGTAGAGGATGGGTAGCTTCCAGGCATCTGTGATTTGAGCAGTGCCAAGTAGGGTCCCTATTTCTATAGCTCTGAACTTGTTATAATTCTTCATAGGGACATAAACATTATTTAGAGTTTTCAGAAAGCCATTAGATGCCAGTTAGAATATATTTCAGATCATGTGAGACTTATGGGCAAGAGGGCGAAATCCACAGCAGTGTGTGGAAATGTAGGGAGACTTAGCATTGGAGTCCTTATGTTGAGTAACTGCATGGACTGAAAATGTATCTGAACTTTTATTTGGAAAGTATGTCAGCACACAGATCTATAGTGATCCATACTAATTTCTCTGTCCAGCCACCACTAGATGTTATATATTGTTTCTATTCTCTTTTCTTCTTAGACTTTCAAAAAGTTAAAGTATAAGCCTTAGTAGATTTAAAAATAAATAAAAATAAATCACAGTTTTAATTCAGTGAAAAAATAGCTCTATGAGAGTTAAATATTTATTATGCTGCCCATACAGATAGTCTCAGCATATCTACTAGGTCATAGAAATGCTGTCTGTGCTTGATTCTTGTGTTGATTTRGGTAGCCTCTCAATAAACATTTGTCATAGCCACAACTGCAAAAGTATTGGTTTAAGTTGGAAAATATTCACAAAAAATATAGAGCTGAATACTTGAAAGCACAGTAGAGTAGTCCTCTGTCATACATTTTCTGTATTTGAATTTATTTGGCAATGCAGTCTTATCTTTGCTGTTCTTGTATCCTGATACTATGGGACTCAGTATACAAGCAGAAATCATCCTCTCTTCATTCATAAAGGCACTGTAGATCTCTAGAAAGATGAATCTCTCATCTATTTACACTGTAAAGACCCAAATGAAAGAAAAAGCTTAAGAAAGTGTGTCTAAAATGTCAAAGATCTATTTCTGCAAGTGAAGACGTGTAAGTGGTGCCTTACAGACAAACCTAAGGTGTTTCCGTAGCTTCAGGAAAAATGCACATGGATAAAATAGTGTCTAGTTTTTGTGAAAGCACTATCAGATGCTACTTATTTCAGCAACGTTATGAAGACAGCAATGTTTGAAAAAAACTAAAGTGTTTTATTCTGGGCAGCAATCTTTCTGTAGGCTTGGCAGACACAGAACAAGTGTGAGGACAGAGCCTGTGCAGTACGTGTCACATTGACCTCAGATGCTGCTGTAGCGCTGGTGATTGCGGTTTGGCATTATTTCAATGTATGCAGTAGAGCGCTCCATTTTATAAAATGATTCAAAGTGAGAGAGAGAGAGAGAGAAAAACCTTCTGCACTGTTGCCAACACAGCCAAGAGGTACACTTTCTACATGAGGCTTGTTCCATTTGGACAATTGTGTTCTACAACAGGATTTCTTAAAAATCTACTTGTAACATCTTATTGATTGGAGAAATTTCATTTGACTCTATGTACATAAATATACAAAATTATATACAAATCAAATATTTACCAATAGGTCACAAATCAATTTCTTTTAAAACATTCACCGTATTAATCTTCAGATTTTTAAAGTTTGCAAAACAATACAGTAGGATGAACAATTTTCATAAAACTAGCTTATATTAAATCCTTCATAGGACTTAATACAATTTATTGTGCTAATTAATAAATGACTTTATTATCACATAGGGTACAAATATTGATCCACTTTTTCAGTCCTTGCAGAGAGTACAAATAAGCCAAACATAACTGTTCATTTGGACAGAAACACTAATCAGCTTTGGACCTGAAGTTAGCAGACATACTAGAACACATAAAATTATAAGAACAGGAAATGAGCCCTTTAATTAATTTTGATGGAAATAGTAAGAAATCACACTGAGAAATGGAAAAGGGAAATCAGGAAGATTTTCATTAGGAAGACAAGGTCAACACTGTGGACTATGCATGAGTGGGAATTTTGACACGTAGAAAAACACAAAGCAAGAAAGAATATGTAGGCCTAGAGAGATGTCTAGAAAGTCAAGGGAATGTACAGCTTTTGTAAAGGATGTGAATTTGTTTCTGGGTACCCACAGAAGTTACTAACAGCTACCTATATGTCTAGCTCCAGAAAGATCTGAAGCTTTTGACTTCTAAGTGAACCTGCACTCATGTGCCCCTACCCCAACACAAACAGGAATTAAAATTATAAAAAATGTAAAGAAAAAATTAGAAATTGTGGGAACGTAGGAAATGAACTAGCAGTGACAGAAGTATGGTAGTCTGGAGAAAAGACAACAACAAAAAAGACTCCACAGGTACACATTCAGGTCAGCATTTACCTACTTTATGAAGAATGTCAGGCTGTGAAGGAACATGATGCTTAGAAAGTAGTCTGGGGACAGAAGGCTYCGGGACTAATTAAAGATTCAGATAAAGGTTTTTCATAATTACAGGTTTCCTTATAGTCTATGGAAATCAGTATGAAAGGTTCTATGTGTTGAAAGGAAAATAAACAATTACTTATTAATTTTGCTGGCTAAAACACCAAACTGTAGTTTGTAGTTCAATTTGGATTCTTTTGGAAGACTTCAATTCTTGACCTTCATAAGCTTTGACTATTCTNAAAAAACTGCAGAATGGAACATGCCGTATACTATGGAAGTCTACAGCTCCAGAATGTTCCATCCAGGTAACTTCCCCCGTTTTACTGAAGCTGCAAGTAAGCCTGGGGCCATGGAGCAAAGGAATCTAATTGATTTCCCAACATAAGTAACTGACCGGTCAACTTGAAAAAACTCAAAGCAGAAGTCCTCGGACTCTTGAATTGATCATTAGAAGCAGCTGAGACAGTGATCTGCTCCTCAAATCCTGAACATTTTGACTCTGTCATCTGCCAAGCTAACAGAAATCGCCCTTGATGGTGACATTAATCAGTGATGGTAAAGCCATGGAAAGGAAGAATGCGCCTGTTGTGTGACTTTTCCTGGGAAGATGTGAACAAATCTCTGTGCTAGGGCATGGGTGACAGACTAGAGAAGTAAGCCCTCCCAAGTCTAGGTGAGTCACTGAGCTTAAAGGTGTTACCCCCAAGAGCAGGGGTGACTTAAAGGTGCCGCATCACCACACTGWGACTGAAAGYTGCATCCCTGGACCTCCCGGCCTGCACACCTTGCAGGCGCTTCTGCTACCACAGATCCCCCTCCTGTGAGCMTCCTCYGCTTTTACAGGCTCAGGGGAGGGGCCTCTGGGAAGTTTCCTTAGCTTTCTGAGTCTTAGGGGGCTYCTTCTTGCTTTCTTCCCTCCAAAAGGAAGTGTTTCGGYTCGGCAAAAAGGAACACAYGTGTCAGAGGTCTGTCCTGGGTTGGGAGACTGGTGCAAGGAGGCAGAAGTGACCCATATCCCGTAGCCCCACCCAAGATCCAAGACCTTTCCCTGAAATCATCAGACAAGAGTAGCCACTGGAGAAGCATCTTCTGATGAGAAGGGAGCCTTCATTAGGCMTCACAGGAACTTGGGTGATGTCTACTTCCTATCATGGTGCTCTCTCCATCAGGGTTCTGTGYTCAGGGAAGGAATGATTAGACCAGTCAGCCTTCATGCTAGAAATGATGGCAGTGTATCTCCAAGGGATATGGGTTAGAGTTCTAGTTGTTCCAGTCCCTGGACAGAGAACCCTTTTCTATAAACTATTTTTCTGAAATGTTTGTAATACTCGAGTCTATTGTCAGCACGGGAGGCATGAATCTATCACCAGATATGAACACAATCCAGGCCTTAAACCAGAAATTCAAAGGTCATGGGCCTGAAGAGGTGGCTCAGCACCAGTGCCAGGGGGATTTGTGCCCTCTTCTGACCTCTGCAGGCACTGCATGCATGTGGGACACAGCCATCTAGGCAAACACTCACACACATAAAAAACAAAATCTCAAGAAAGTGTTTTAAAGTCTCAAAGGCTGACGTAGGTCCTCAACTCAAAGGCCACTCTGAGGTGCTAAATATGTAACTCACTGGGTTCCCATCAATGACAACATCTCAAAAAAGGCCTTTTATCTATCAGGGATGATTAGAAATCACACAYGTGTTAGTCTGTAAGGCCTTACTTAGAAACGATTTTTAAGTATATGGTGGCCTACGATTTTTTTCTGCTGCCCACAATGAAGCAAGTACATAGATGACAGAGAACATGTATATTTCCTTTCTTCCCCCTACTTTATCTTCCATTTTCTTCTANCGGGACTAATTAAAGATTCAGATAAAGGTTTTTCATAATTACAGGTTTCCTTATAGTCTATGGAAATCAGTATGAAAGGTTCTATGTGTTGAAAGGAAAATAAACAATTACTTATTAATTTTGCTGGCTAAAACACCAAACTGTAGTTTGTAGTTCAATTTGGATTCTTTTGGAAGACTTCAATTCTTGACCTTCATAAGCTTTGACTATTCTYGGAAATACRAAAGACAGAGGAGAAAGTGCTATAAGAAATACAGACATGACTGCAAAAAAGTAAAATTTTGGTACAGTTAGGGTCATCAAAGACACCAGGGAGAACTTCAAGGAGCATTCACTTCTGCTTAACCCTGCACAAAGAACTGAACTTTGATAATTCCAAAAAAAACCCCATCAAACCATCTTTCAGGGTGACAAGGGGGCTTTCACATGGTGAGGAAAGCAAAGGGCAGGTCCACATGAACAAAAAAGCAGGGTGGAYTTGGACATGTGCTCCTTCCTCCTGCCTCCATGGTTAGACAAAAATGTAGAGGAGAGGGACAGGGAGGTGATGAATTGAAAGTACAATGGCATTCTGTATTGGAGAAAGATAAAAAAAAAAAACTATGCCAAATACACAAAGTCTTGGAGGGGAAAGGAAGAGAAGGGCCTTCTTCAGATTGCTCTCTCAACATGAGAGCTCACTGTTGTCTTTGGCATCAGTGTGAAGCACACTTGTTTGCTTATCTAAGCACAAACTCAATCATTCATTCATGCATTCAATAAATAGGGATCTGCAATCTACCATATGCCACCAACTGGGCCAGACTCAATAAAATGAACTACTCAAATAATGAGAGCTTATCAACTAGTGAAAACAGGTGCTAAGAAAACGATGTATCATAATAAACTCTTACGTTCCTTGAAATGTCTTTACAATASGACTTTACTGAATTTAATTGTTAAGGCAAGTTCCAAAAGGAAAGAAATGCTTTAGTTAAAAATTAAAAGGCAGACAACTGGTCAGAAATAGTCTATAAATGCCTCTGTATAGGGACAGGTTGAAAATAGTCCAAGGATAAGGAAGACCCTTAAAAAGKGCCTACATGAGGATCTGTGGCTGACAGTGGTGGGGAAGGCTTTGTGAAGGGACAGGGGAGTGAGAARACACAGTATCCAGATGCAACCAGTTTGATTGACTGTGTCTAGCCTTTCTGATKGTAACAGTCGCTGCTAATTGTCTTACCTGTATGACAGTGTGTGATCTGAACTCTATATTCCACACCATAGGAATCCTGGAATTTAACGATTATCTATAGTAAATACCTGTTTCCTAATAAAGAAGAATAGACAGCTATAAGAAGTGTTATAAAAGCAGGGAATTTCAAGGTGTCTATTTCCAAGCAGAAGCTTCAGGGCCTTCACATTCTGGCAATGGAAAGAAGGAAATGTAACTTTTCACATCACAATCCGTTTTGCTTTAATATCTTAATATATTTATGTTCCAGAAAATTGCTAGAGATATAAAACTTCTTTCTTTGCTGTAGTGAGTTGAGAAAGAGGTATAGGTTTCTCTGTTTCACACTCACAATGTTCTTCAAGGCTTCTTTGACGGCTGTGCCCTTTAGTCACCATTTCAACCNTCCTCCCTCCTTCCTTCCTTCCCTCCTTCCTTCCTTCCTCCTGCTCTTCCGTTCTTCCTCCTTCCTCTTCCCTGAACCTCGTCAGGGTCCTGTTTACTGTTGGTTGTTCTACGCACTTTGGCCGAGTCTCAGCCTCTGCACCTGCACATACCTCTGCCCACCATCGAAAGAAGCTTCCAAGACCAAGCCTGTCAGCAGCTCTAACCTATGAGCTCAAATATCAACACTCAGAGGCCAACTCGATGGGTGCATCGTGTCCCTTTAGCAATATAACACCAACGTTTCCCTGCTCAGGCTGGTGACCTCCCTGAGCACAGGTGTTGACAGGGTTTGGAGTATCTGATGGGAATTCTTGCCGTGGAGTGGACCTCACATCCARTCAGGGTGCGGCTGCTTACCCTGTGGTTACCTTAAAGAAAGGGAACTGGGAGGCAGACCTGGGGCGTTAACTTACTTTTCTTCTACTCCTTCAACCTTCTTAAACCTTGCTACCTACTTTGAAATAATTATTTACTTTTAAAGTGGCTGCTTCAGACGAGAACTACAACTTAAAGTTCTAAGTAAACATTTTGAAAATTAAAGAAATAAGGATGAAATAAGGCTCACCTCATAGCCAAGCTACGGTTTTGCAGTCCCTTTGAAGGCGTGCCTAGCCTCCTCAATAACCGAGATCTTGCCTCTGTGCAGGTTTGTATTTCTACAGAAATACATTAAAATATAATCTGAAAATACAATCTGTACTCTTGGGAGGAACAAGTTCATGCACGGAACCATTTTACAGGAAAAAGTAAGCAGGAGGAAAGAAATAGAAGACTTCGATGGGGGTGGAGATCAGCAAAATGTAAGGCTATGTACATAAGGAAAGGATCACGGTAAAGCTCCCCGTTCTGTATGCTAACCAAAAAAAAAAAAAATTCAATTTAAAACGAAAAGAAAAAGTGTTGGCTTGAGGATCRCTTTCCAAGGCAGGAGATCCCACAGCAAGGGCGTCTTTGTTATTACATTTTACTGTGAGAACAAGTGCCACAGCCCAGGCGTGGTCAGAGGACATCTTGCAGGAGTCTGTTCTCCATGTCCATCTTGTGGCCCCTGGGAAAAGGACTCAGGTGCCTTTGCCAACTAAGCCATCCATCCAGCCCCTCACAATGTAGTCAATCAAGGTTTAGAGATTTCAGGCAAAGGTGCCAATCAAAAAGCATTTTTATAACAGGCGTGTCTAACAGGAACTATGAAATTTTCCTTCTAATTTTCCTTTGAGATACAATGTTCTTATCAGTGTTCTTTATAGACACAGCATAACATGAGGTACATTGAAACATTATTTTCTAAAATAAAGCTGTACAGATTGTAGTAATTCTAACATGAGACATAACATTCTATTACAACCAGAACATTAAGTATTAGACGTATCACCATTTTATAATCTACTCAGAGAGCTTATTGAAGGCAGGAAATGAACCTGAGCGATAGAGTTTATGCTCAGCACTCATTAGGTTTGTGCAAACGGTTGTTTAAATTCCCAAAGGGAAGTCTGTCCATCTGGCAGGCACGACAGCCGAGCGAGGAGGACCAGATGGGCTCTGAAATGGGTCGTTCCTGACAGAACAAAGAATACTTACAGTAGAATTGATTTCTGATGCACCACCTGAGGTGTCCCAGGACAGACCATCCACAGCCCCAAAGGACTTGTCCCCCTGTGCAAGGCTTAAAGAATTAAAGGCCACCTAGTGGCTAAATGGGGGAATGACAGTTCAGATGATTCTGAGGGGTAGCTATGGAACAATAAACAGGCTCTTTAACTTGGTCAATTTCACTTGCACACAAAAGCATTTTAAGTGGCTCTGGGTTGGCGGTAATATCTCCCACAAATTCTGTTACTTTCCCGTCATCATTGCCAGGGTCCTCCGTCATGCTGTCTCTTGTCATCCACATAATTTCTCTCTATATCTCCTTGAAATGATATGTGCATTCTCCATGAAAATGTTATGTGCAGAATACAGCATTACTGTGTGTAAGCAAATGATCAAAAATAGGCACTCAGAGGGCCGGGGGAGCAGTCTCTGGGTACAGTGCTTTCTTCACAGCATGAAGACCTGAGTTCAGAGAAGAAGCTGGCTGTGGCGGTGTGGGCCTGAAATCCCCAAATCAGGAGACAGAGACAGGAGGAATCTTAGGGCTCTTTGCCAGCCAGTCTAGCCAATCAGTGAACTCCTGTCCAGTGAGGGGCGTGTCTCAGAAAATTCAGTATTCAAAGATAGAGGAAGATACCCATTGGCCTCTGACCTCCAACAGAACATGGACACGCACACCTATACACGCTCATGCATGCATGCACACATGTCTACATTTCACACCAAAAAGATTTGGTCATTAGTGAAAATCATCCCTTCGCTCCAGTACCTTCTCGCATTCTTATGCAGAAATGCAGCAATATGCTACACTATTAAACAGTGGCGATGAGCCGTTCGACACAAAGGCAAATATGCGTTATGTTTCATGTTGGCAGTTCGTGAGAAGTTCATTCATTACGGAACACCATTCACCAGCGAGTCTTCTTGATTAGCCTTTGGAATAGTTTGGATGATTAAATAGCAGCATTTAAATTCAAATCTGTTTTTTCCATAGAATTGTAATTAGGGCCATCTGCGGAGAGACCTATCAGACTTCTGTGTGACATGTCCCAGTGTAACATTAACAGGACATTCAAAAAGAGTAGGGAAGTCTCTCTGAGAAAGAATTTCTGGATGACAACACCTCTCACCCTTGCCTGATTTTGCTTTTGATTCTGCCTCCCCTTTCYGCTGACTCGGGGACCCTCCTTCAGCTATCTGTCATTAAAGTGAGCAGTTTGTAGCAAGAGTTCAGAGACATGACTTTCTTCTTTTTCCATTCATTTAGACCAGCATGTTTGTGTAAAGCAGGATTGAAAGTAACCGTCTGTCCAGAGAAACTGCGGGACGAGAACTGGGGAATGGTTTCCAGGAAGGTCCGATCTTTGGGTCTGTCTATAACCTTGCAAAGTCCCGGGATGGGACACACACTCTCCCTCTCCATGTTCCACAGCACTGCTAAGTGACGGGGAGCCCATCGGGCCTTAGCCTGTTTCTCCGAGCTGGCCGGTCTGGACCTAACTAGGAATCTCTTTCCCTAGATCCATTTGTCACGGTGCTACACAGGTTCACTTTCTCTAGAGTAGTTGAAACTTGTAAAGCACACATAAAAGGACCGTTAGGAAGTGACATTGCACTTCACACCCACACACCCCCACACCTCCACAAAAACATCTCCAGAAAAAGAAATACTCCTACATAACTGGTTCTTAACACTTAGTAATTCTTTGCATCTGTGTTTCTTCCTCTGCTTGTCAGTGATGAAGCACCAGAAAATTGTAACATCCCCAGGAATGGGACACACTAACAATGAGACTCATCAGGAAGTATATGCCAGGATACAATGTTTCAGAGAGGAAACATGCCACTTCCGGAATGCATCATGATCCCGATGGAGTGACCAACAGGTTGGTGCGCACCTGTGACCCCGCACTTGGGAGGCAGAGGAAAGATTATCAGAGTTCCAGAGCAGCCTGGCTATACAGCAAGACCTTGTCTCAAAAAAGAAAAATCGAAATCAGATCTTTCACATCTATCTTCAATAGATTTTTTTATGTACATGAGAGAAAGACACGTGCCTTTGATGTCGGTTGTAGCTTTAAAGAAAGTCTGTGTACAGTGGGTGTATGCAAACATTGTGTGTGTTGAGGTCAAAAGACAACCCCACGTCAGTCCTTGCCTTCCACCTCCCAGGAGGGTTTCTTCGTCATCATCGCACATCCAGGCTAACTGGAACACGGGCTTCCAGGGGATTCTCGTCTCCACCTCCCATCTCAGCATTTGAACACAGATCGCAGGTGTGTTCGCTAACATGCGGTTCGTTTCAGCTCACAGTTTCATGTTACAGTCCATCACAGCTGGGAAGATACGGAGGCGGGAACTTAAAGGAGGTGTTTATAACACATCCACGATCAGGAACGGAGACTGTGGAAGGATGCATGCTGATCCCGATGGGGTGGCCAGCAGCCATGATGAGGGACAGAGGCAGAGGAAGGACGCCTGCTAGTGCCCAGCAGCCATGATCAGGGACCGAGGCACAGGAGGGATGCATGGTACTTAGCTCATTCTTTATTCTTAATTCAGTCCAGGGCTCAGCCTATGAAATCATGACACCCAYGTTCATGTCTTCCCACTTCACTTAGCCCAATTAAAAAAATCCTTCGCAGGAATGCCCGAAGACCAACAATAACCCAGACATTTCCTCCCTGAGACTCCCGGGTCAAGTCAATGATTAAAACTAATACCAATTTTCACTTGAAATTTTTTAAAAATAGTTCATTTATTTTTATTTTATGTGCATTGGTACTTTGACTGCAATGAATGTCTGTACGAGTGTTGGATTCCCTGGAACTGGAGCTACAGACCTTTGAAAGTGCCATGTGGGTGCTGGGAACTGAATTCAGGTCCCTCTGGAAGAACAGTCAACGCGCTTAACTACAGAGCCATCTCTCCAGCCCTCCACTTGAATTTTTACAAATATTTATAAAACATCTATTACATAGTAGGTTTGCAGAAAAGACCAAATATGAAGAAGAAATTTTGTTTGGTTTTAGGCAGCTCTCACATAGCACAAGCTGGTCTTGAACTCACCATATAAAGAAGGATGGATTTGAACTCTTGTTCCTCCCGTCTACACCACCCAAGTGCATGCACCACAACATTCAGGTGGAAAATGGCACATCCGTTTATAAGGTGAAGTGGAAATAGGAACTAAGGAATGCCAGAGGAGACCTCATGTGAATCAGAGACGTGAGAGAGCAGAARGCTCAGAACACCGTGCACACACAGACAACCGAGGCCAGACCACATCAGCCAAGCCTGCTATGCCTGTACATTCTGAGCCAAATCACTTGGAAGAGTCATTCTGTGAAGAGCTTGTTGCATAACCAGGGAAGCAAAGATAGGGTTGAAAGCAAGAAGAGAAAAGGGATGGATCAAGGACCCCAAATCCCTAGATAAATCTATTATGGCTGAGCTGGACCCACGCAGGGGAGGGAGATTTTCCTGAGCACCTTCCTGTGTTA
Source organism: Apodemus speciosus (assembly GCA_002335545.1). Classification (NCBI taxonomy): domain Eukaryota; kingdom Metazoa; phylum Chordata; class Mammalia; order Rodentia; family Muridae; genus Apodemus; species Apodemus speciosus. The sequence goes on along the minus strand of BDUI01002499.1, from coordinate 75,552 downwards.
TCTAAAGCCTTCCTTTTTTATCTAATCTCAAGAACCTGTATCCGATTCAGGAGACAAATCCACTGACATTCATAGTTAATTTATGCGCTGTGAGGACTGCATTCCTTAGCTGCTACATARCTTTATATGAAGCTTACAAATGTTGCTCAGAAAAGAGAAATAGGAAATCGAACCTTTTGGTTTTGAGACAAGAATCTTATTGCAGGCTACAAGATCATACCAACCTGTAACTCATCATGTAGCCTGGGCTAGCCTTGAACTCACAGCAATCTTCCTGCCTCAGTTTCCTGAGTGCTAGCTACATCATAGATCTGAACCACACCTAGGCTAATCTTTGTTTAAATTTTATTTTATTTCGTTTTTTATTATCATGCGTGTGAAAGCCAGCAGACAACTCTCAGGACTGGATCTACTCCTTGGTCAGTGGATGCAAGGAATGGACCTCCAGTGGTCAGGCTTGTGTGACAAGAGCTTTTACCACTCAATTACCTTAGTGGCCCCTCTTTTTTTTTTTTTTTTAAAGAAGGCAGGTTTAAGCTGCAAAAAGTCAGGTTTGTTTTGTGGTTTAGTTCAGGTTTTTTGCAAGTATTGTAGTCATGGGACTGTGGTACTTTAACTGTGGGGGCAGGCNTTTTTTTCTGCTGCCCACAATGAAGCAAGTACATAGATGACAGAGAACATGTATATTTCCTTTCTTCCCCCTACTTTATCTTCCATTTTCTTCTATGCACCAGGCCGCAGATGTGGGAGCTCAGGCTATCAGCTGCAGATAAACGCAACACCTTGTAGAGAGCTCAGGCTGCTCAAGGCAACCTTGTCCAGGCTTGTCTCAAGCCTGAAGACCCCTGGCATCTGGCCCAGGCTCCTGTCTTGTTCCYAGCTCTGCACKTAGAACTGTTGTACACCCATTTGCTTCCTGGTGGTAAGTTTGTTTCCTCTATGAGGCAAGCCTGCTTACCCTAGTCACACAGTCTAGTGTCTCATAGCTCTACCGGGATGTGACGCAGTCCATTCYTGGCTGGATCCCTGTCTCCTGGGCCTGAATAATCCTCACTCCTTCCTCTTTCTCCCAGTAGCCTTGGGGGGAACTGAGGMGTTCACAAAGACTGAGGACCTGTAAATGTGGATTCTGTCCCTTCTAAGAGGGTGATTGCAATTCATACTGACTACAATATGTCGTATTGTCTTGAAGGAATTCTATACACAACTGAAAATATGGGATCAGTGCTCATTTCTAMATAGATCCAGAATGACCTTATTGGCACAGACTGGTTGTGCCTTTGGAGGAATCATACCATCTTCAGGAAGAGTTGTGGATGATGGACCRCCTTCTTGGTGTCATGCTTGGTTGTCATCTGCTCAGACGTTTCCTTGTTCCCATCTTTACTATTGTCATCAAACTCACTAACCTCTACACAGACCAGCTACACACAATGCACACAATTTTGTTTGTTTTGTTTTGTTTGTGTTTTGGGGTGTTTTTTGTTTTTTGGGGTTTTTTGTAGTTTTTGTGGGTTTTTCGTTTTTTTGTTTTTTTGTTTTTCAAGACAAGGTTTCTCTGTGTAGCCTGTCTATCCTGGAACTCACTCTATAGACCAGGCTGGCCTCAAACTCAGAGATCCACCTGCCTCTGCCTCCCAAGTGCCACACACTAATGCTAAGTTGTAAGCTTTCTCACAACAGATCAAACCAGAGGACTATCTAGAGCTTCCTCTTAGTAGATGCCAGTTGCAAGTTTAAACACTAAACACCAATTGAAATCTAATGTTCATGTAAGTGATACATGTCTTATGCTCATTTTTGAAGAGACCTTAAAGAAGCTGCTCTGTCTAATGAGTAATAGTGAAGGGAGAAGCCCATTTTAATGGCTGTCTTCCAGGCTCCTGTAACAGCAA
>BDUI01002499.1:17385-27795 GCA_002335545.1 Apodemus speciosus | reverse complement strand
AGATTAACATTGACAAAGGAAGTCTTAGAAATGCCCAGCATAGATCTTGTTCTCTGGTTAAGTCTCATAAAGAGCATTTTGATCAATACTAGCACGCTTATAAAGGAGAAATATAAAATATATGGTTCAAATATATTAAAGGGGCACCAGGAAGTGAAATGGAGCCAAATTCTGAGTTCTAGGAGATAACAGATTAAGGAAGTGGGACTTTGAGGCAAGACCCTACCAGCTAAATTTAGATGCAGACATGATGGTACACATCTTTAATCACAGGAGATAAAGCCAAGCAGATCTCTGAGGTCAAGGCCATCCTGGGACAGAGCAATTTCTAGTTAAAGAAAAAGCGTAGGTCCAGGCATGGTGGTACATACCTTTAATCCCAGGAGACAGAGCCATGCAGATCTCTGAGTTCAAGATCAATCTACAAAGCAAGAACCAGGACAGTCAAGCTTAGGCAGAGAGGGAATTGGAAAACAGAAAGCTGGCAAAAGGATAAGAGAGAGGGCGTGTCCCATCCCCAGCAAGCAGCAGAACASGGCAGCTTTGGCCATGTGGCTCTGACTTTAGAGGAAAGAATAGAAGGGACTACTGGGACAATTGGTGCTGGATACTGGACCTGAGAAATTAGTGGTGATTAGGAAAAGACCAGCATCACTGAGGTGAAATCTTCTGGGAAGTGTTTTCTGAGAGCACAAAAAAGCTGTGTCCCARAGATAGCCAAGGTTGTACCTCCTGCAGCAGCTGGACTTGGTAATGTGTAAGAGTCACCCAGGTGGTACCAGTTTTGAATGCATAAAGGCATCATGAAGAGCAGCTGAGGCGTGGCACTGTGAGAGGCTATGGAAGGCCATTGGTAACGGTACAGCCTCAGTGGCAGATGATGCCTCAGGACTGAAGGGGTCATGCAAAGTATTTGAGGCTTGGCACCATGAAGAGAGCCTTTGAGAGGCTTTTGCTGAAACCTAGTTACAGCTGAAACCCCCAGGATATTGGAGATGCCAGTACTATGAGATGACCACCAAGAACAGCAGCAGCAGTGGAGTGGATCAACCTGAGCTTACAGTGCTACAGAGGGCAGAGATGGAAAAGTGACACCAGCCCTTTGGAAGAGCCCAGAAGGTCACRAGTGGATCCCAGACACTGAAACAAGAAGCTGTAACAGTGAAGTTGCCTGGGGACCCCAAGATGTGTGAGATGCCAGAGCCATGGGCTGTCTGCTGAGGAAAGCTGTCAACAGGGAGTGGAACCAGCCTGGGAGAAAGAAGTTTGTTGCAGTCAGCAAAGATGAAAAAGGAGTTGGAAACCTGAAGACTGCTTTGACATCAGACATAGAGATGCAGAATTTGGAGTTTGCCCAGCTGGTTTCCTGTCTTGCTTTGGGGATTACAGTTAAGTGATCGGATGAATCTCAGAAGAGACTTTGAACTTTGGACTTTTAACACTACTGAGACTATGGAGATTTTTGAATTGGACTAGATGTAGTTTTCACTATTCTATGTTTGGGTGTGGCCCCCGCAGGATCATGTTTGAACAAGCCTATAGGGTCCAAGGAGTGGAATGTGATGCTTTGCATATGTTCAGCCCAAAAAGTGGCACTATTAGGAGGTGTGACCTTGTTGGAATAGGTTTGTCACCATGGGTTGGGCTTCAAGACCCTCATCCTAGCTGCCTGGAAGTCAGTATTTTGCTAGCRACCTTCAGATGAAGGTGTAGAACTCTCAGCTCTTCCTGCACCATGCCTGCTTGGACACTGCCATGCTCTTGCCTTGATGATAATGGATCAAACTCCTGGACCYGTAAGCCAGCCCAAATAATTATTGTACTTTAAAAGAAAAAACAAAAGAAATGGAATTATTGCGGGGAGGGGGCAAAGACAGAAACGTTACAGGTCTGCACATTAGTCACTTTTCTGTCAGTGTGAGAAAAATACCAGGATGAAGGCAATTTACAGAAAAAAAGAGTCCATCACTGCTAGGAGACGTGGCATCAAGTGGCAGAAGGAGCAGGAAGCAGAGAGATCACATCTTCCACCTCCTGCACCAACCAGAGAGCGAATTGGAAGTTGAGACTAGTGACACGCCTCCTTCAGCTAGGCTCCGCCTCCCAGAGAATCCCCAAAGGGCAAGGCCAACTCAGAACTGAGTGTTCAAATTATCTGAACTTATAGGAAACATTCTTATCCAAACCAACCACAAAGTCCAACCTGACTTTGTTTACTTCAGATGCAGATTGTGTATTTTTATGCATGAAATCCTACATTATGTTGGGTCACCTAAGGGCGTCCTAGTAAGAGTCACATGATGATGGCTCCTCCCACAGCTTGCGGTGGCACTCCTAATCATCTGATGATTAAGCCTGTTCCCTGAATTTCTGTAATCATACCTTTCTCATTTCGTGATTAATGTATCACATGAGAAGTGGGTTATTTTGAGACTGTGTGCTCCACCTTACAACATGCTTGTCTTCTAGTCTTAGTATCTTTTCAGTGGTTCTCGTCTAAACTGATTCACACAGAGCAAAAGTCATTATTTTTAAAGCACACAATTCAGGTGCTGGAGAGATGGCTTAGAGGTTAAGAGCACTAGCTAGTCTTCCAGAAGACCTACAATTGGTTTCTAGCACCCATACTGTCAGGATCACCTATAGCTCCACTTCCAGGGTATCTATCCTCTTCTGTTATCTTCAAATACCCATAGCTACGTGTGCATAAGCACATAGATACATAAATTTAAAAATAGAATAAGTCTATAAAGCATACAATTCAATGCTTTTAATATTCTCACGAGGTTGCACACACCCTCCACCACTATGTAATTCCATTAAAACATATTTTAGATTTATTTAATGAGTGTTTTGTTGCCATGTATGTCTGTGCACCAAGCTGCCATTTGGGTGCTGGGAATGGACCACAATTCCTCTACAAGAGCAAGTGCTCCTTAACTTGCTCTTGTAGGGGCCATATCTCCAGTCCCTAATCTCATTTTTAAATTACATTTTTTTTGTCTGTGTATGTGTCAAGTTTCTCCTTTCGTCATGTGAGTCACGGAAATCAAACTCAAGTAGTCAGATCTGTTAACACACGCCTTACCCACGAAGTCACCTTGCTGACCCGCAATTTTACTTTCCCATCACCCACAAGGAAAAACGATGCACCTGTTAACTGTCTGTCATCTTCCACATTTCTCTTATTCCCAGCTTCCACGGACCACTAATCCATTCTGTTCCAGTTGAGCAGTTTAAWCTGGCCAGTGTGGGTGCTGGAAACCAAACTGAGGTCCTCTCGAACAGCAATAAGTGCTATAAGCTCTCTCTCTGGCCATCTCTCTGGCCCCTGACTCTGTGGACTTGCCTACATGGGACATATCATATAAAAGTAATCGTATGGTATGTGACTCTGTGCTTTTATTTCATTAATGTGCTTTCAGGGTTTACCTGTTGTCTTGTAGTTTTAAAATAACGGTGTTTTATTCCTGTTTATATGCTGAAATTATCACTGTGACTCTTGGGAAATGCTGACCTAAATACACATTTCCGTCTAAACTTGGTTTTTAATCATCCTTTGGCGAGTTGTTTTTAAAGAAAACTACTCCATCGTTCATTTTATCAGATGAAAGGGMCTATGACGACCGCCTTTCTTGAGGTTTACAGAATCCTTCCTCGTTTCCACTCTAACAAGGCCGTCTGCGATTTTAAAGAGCTGCAAGGACCACGTTCCTTGAAGTGTGCACTATCTTCCCTCCTTTCCAATGGACCTACGGAAAGCTCTCTTCTCTCCCCAGCTGTCAACCCACGAGCTCCTCCCNCTGGCCAGTGTGGGTGCTGGAAACCAAACTGAGGTCCTCTCGAACAGCAATAAGTGCTATAAGCTCTCTCTCTGGCCATCTCTCTGGCCCCTGACTCTGTGGACTTGCCTACATGGGACATATCATATAAAAGTAATCGTATGGTATGTGACTCTGTGCTTTTATTTCATTAATGTGCTTTCAGGGTTTACCTGTTGTCTTGTAGTTTTAAAATAACGGTGTTTTATTCCTGTTTATATGCTGAAATTATCACTGTGACTCTTGGGAAATGCTGACCTAAATACACATTTCCGTCTAAACTTGGTTTTTAATCATCCTTTGGCGAGTTGTTTTTAAAGAAAACTACTCCATCGTTCATTTTATCAGATGAAAGGGMCTATGACGACCGCCTTTCTTGAGGTTTACAGAATCCTTCCTCGTTTCCACTCTAACAAGGCCGTCTGCGATTTTAAAGAGCTGCAAGGACCACGTTCCTTGAAGTGTGCACTATCTTCCCTCCTTTCCAATGGACCTACGGAAAGCTCTCTTCTCTCCCCAGCTGTCAACCCACGAGCTCCTCCCKCTCCTTAAGCTCCCCCGCCCCCGAGGAGGCAGGAGGAGGAAGTGACGCACAGGAAGTGTCCTGATCCCCTTACAGTGGAGGAAGGAATCAAACTCCCAAGATGGCGGCGGCGTCTGAGGAGCGGATGGCTGAGGAAGGAGGCGGCGGCCACGGCGACGGCGGCTCCTCTTCGGCCGCCGGCTCCGCTCAGCGACAGCCCCCGTCGCAGGCCCCGCAGCCGGGGTCCCAGGCACCCGCCGCGCCCGCGCTGGCACCGGACCACCTGCCTCAAAACAACACGCTGGTGGCGCTGCCCATCGTAGCCATCGAGAACATACTCAGCTTTATGTCCTACGACGAAATTAGCCAGCTGCGCCTGGTGAGGGCCGAGGTCTGGGGAGGGCCGGCGAGGGCGGCGCGTTCCTGGGGAGGGAGCGCCCGCCGGCTCGGGACTCGGAGCGCGCCCCGGCAGCCGGGAAGTGTCCCCGGCGACGGTCGGCGGGGTGCTGCTGCCCTGGCATCCTGACTGCCCAGCGGGCGGGCGGGCGGGCGAGGCTCCGCGACTCGGGGGGTCTCCTCGCCCCCCAGCCTGGGACGCGCCCGCCTGCGAGAAGTAACGGAGTTGGGCTTAGTGCCCTCCGCCCGACTGGACGGACAGGGATTCCCGAGGGGGCAGGCTCCTGCCTTGACTTACCGAAGCGCTCTAGCCCCGGCCGGACTTTTGAGTTCACTCCCAAGTAGGCGGATGATCCCAGCTAGGCTTGGGTTGTGTTGCAAGAATAGTGTATTGTTCCTCCACGCCAAGCTTCCTGGTTGCAAAGGGTGAAGTCGGTTTGGTCTTTTCCCCTCCCCCTTGAGCCCCAGTGGAGGTTCTAAAATTGCAATTGTGTTGCGGGTTTAACCCCCCAGAGCCTTAGTTGACCACTAAAGCAGAGCCCTGGTCAGTGACTTGTCCGGCTGTGCCTCCCTGACACTTCTGCCTATAGCGGAGCAACTTGCCCCTTGACAAGCTGTTACCCCCTCCCCCTGGTCTTGCAATCTTTTTCCTTTTTCTTTTTAAAATGTGCTTCAAGCCCACCCTCCTGCAGCGAATACTTTACTTACTATCCCCTAAAAATAACATGTTGTCCTATTCGAGATTTAAGAAGAAAAGGAATTGCCTTTGGAATTTCACTGCATCCCAGAGGCTTGACTGAACATTTGATGAATTCCTTGGTTCAGGAAGAGATCTCCCTTCCTTCCAGGGAATTTTTCCTTAAGTGGTTAGGAAATTGGAGGAGGTGGACATTTTGAAGTGACTGTGAGCTGGTTCGATGTAGTCACTAAATATGCTCGGGATTGTTTATAAAAGGACAAAGACATCTTTCAGAATGTGCTGGGTGTAGCGGTTACTTATCAATCAATATGCCATATTTTAGACCTATATGTCCAACTCTGAATTGACCATAATTGTGTTTCAAAGGAAATCATCTTTCAAAACAGCTTGCAGTCATTCAGATGTGGGGCAGGTTTTGTGTGTGTTTCCCCTACTCTGTATAATGGAACACTTCTTCTGTTTAGAGTAGGTATTTCAGAATACAGTGTCCTAGATTTTCAAAACATCATCCTGGGATTTCATGTAGAATCGTAAATATTTCCTTTATATTTTGTAAAGAATGGTGCTTAGCCAAGATGTATGTGTGTACATGGCGTCTGGCAATTGGACATAACATCTGATTGAATTGAGCCAGTCAGCCAGACAATGGCTCGGGAAAGCTTGGAATGCTCTCGGCTTTTTTGTTAAGTCTTGAGAAAAACTGGGTGTTATCAGCTTGTCAGTCGTTTCCCTTCTTCTTTTCATTCATTGTTGTTTGGTTTTGTGTGTTACTGTTTTGCCACCATTCTGGAGTTCAGCCTTGATTCTGCTAGACAAATACTGTATCRGCGTTCACTCTCATTTTTCCTTTTCTTTAAAAAAAGAGAAAAAAAGTTTAAAGAGGAGAAAATAGACTATGCTTGGAGACCTGAGGTAAAATGGGCCTCACAGTTCATTAATAACCGGCATCTCTCATGTGAAATGTATAGCTGCCGATTATGCATCTTAAGCCTTTCCCCTGGCCTTTAGATTTGTAATTTAAAGCATTTTTCTTAAGGAGTCCCTGTGGCACTCGCTCCTCACTCCCAGTCGGGTTTATACCTACCCATATGGTTTTAGAAACAGGGGGCGAGGTCCTTTCTTTACCTGATGTTACTGGGTCTTTATGGAAATTAAGGTTTTAGATTCATTGGTTTCAGAAAATACAATTCAAGTGACATAAAATACAGATGTACTTTCTTGTCACTAGGTGTCAGCATTAATTTAATTATGATCTTTTTGTGAAATTGATAGAAAGAGACATTGCCTCGTTAGGCTCTTTGTACAGATCTTTTTAATTGAAGTGATTATTTTTACCTAAATCATTTGCCAAAAATCAAGAGACTTAAGTATGTGCTGGCATCTGCTGTATAGATTACCTAAGTTCCTTTTATTGTGTTTTCTTAAGTAAGACATAAGGCTGGCCAAGCTCGGAAAGAGCAATGTTCAGAGAGCACAACTGGCTTCCATTCAGCAGCATGTGACCGTGGGCTGGCTTACGTATTGTTGAGAGACATTTTGCTTTTTTCTTCCTTCCCAGTTTTCTTTCTTGCCTCATCCTGAAAGAGATCATGTTTCCCTGTTCCTAGCACCTAACTTAAAGGGCAAGGGCGTAATCCAAGTACTTAATAGTCTACACTTTGTGTAAAAAAGTTGTTTCAGTCACATTTCAATTATTTGTTCAGGTTAGTTGGTCATAGTCTTTGCCTCCTGTAACAATAAATAATTGAGATTTGATTTTCCAGTCCACTGAATTCTCAGGGTCTGTCTTGAATGCCTTAATGAATTGACTATTTTTCTACCACTAAATTTTGTTCACCAAACATATGCAGCCTAGAAATCCTGGTTCTACAGAAATAGCTTTAAATAATTAGTTCCTATAATGTTTTTAAATGCATTTGGCTGAATACAACTTTTCAAATGGGAAGGTATGTGCTTTGAGTTGATTGCTTTCCCAGTAAAATAGTCAGATTAGTGCAGGTGCAGCTTTGGTGTGTTGAGCAGACAGACCCCTAAGAAGTACCTGAGATACTTAGAAGCAAGCAGCCATGGTTAAGAATGGAGATTCCACCCTTGGGGAAGAGAACAAACTTTACTTTGAACGTGTTATTTTGGGTCATGAACCAAGTGTTCTGTTGGGAGAATTTTCAAGATAGTAGAGGTGCTGTCATTGGTTCCCCAATAATTCAGTGGTGCTTATGCAAATAGAGTGAAATTAGTATTCAGAACATAAATATGACTGTATCAAGAATTCTTGCTTTTAAGAGTCAGGATCCCAAGAGCAACCTTCGGAAATTCTATAAAGCCCAAGAACACAAAGCACACATCCATTAGCTGTCAGAGTAACAATGTACCACAGTGTTACYGTATCCTTGGCTGGGTACCTGGGAGGGTGGGAGTCTCTGCTTCCCCATTATGAGAAGAGTTGACTGTGCAGACTCCTGAAGGGTCTTGGAAACTCCAGGAGCCCCCCCCCACACACACACACACACACACGGCAGTGGTCCTCAGGGCATGGTGGGACTCCTGTGTGTGGTGGGGTTTCCTCCCACTGTTCTGTGGACTCTCRATCTTACTAGCAGGGACTTAAGAAAAGGTGAGGAATTAGGGAATTAGAACCTTTGAGGACAGTTCCTCCCTTCTACCACTTCTTCCTGATAACTCACAAAGTAAAGGAGTTCAGTCAGTAGTCCTGTCCCAGGGTTGTTATGGAGACACAATGGACATAGCCTTCCCAGCACATGTACAGAGCACCAGAATGCTAAGGCACAGAGCTTACCGGAGAGTGTTGAAGCTGAGCAGGAGACCGCCTCAGGACTGCGGGGTTCTTCCAGGTAGCACAAAGAAAACCCTGCAGAGTGTGAAGACATGGAGGGGGCTGGGGAAAGGGATTGGGAAGAGCTTAAATCTGGAAGGACCAAGTCTTAAGTGTGCTTCTAGTGGTTTCACCCGTACTTGAACTTTATTCCACAGATAGTGAAGAAGTCTAAGAAACTTTTCGATGCTCTCCAGAATTGACAGCCTGTGGTGAGGAGACATGTATGTGAATATTAGCAGAACGGGGTGCAGAGGGGGCTCTGCAGTTAGAACCATTGCTTAACAATCAGAAGAATGAGAGTTGAGCTCTCAGAACCCACATACATGCCAGGTGGGTGTGGCGGACTACTTGGAATTCTAGCCACTCAAGTGGAGATCCCAGAAACAAGCTAGCTCTCCGTCCTAGCTGGTGTTGGCAAGCTCTGGGTTTAAAGAGTGAAGTGGCCTGGCATGGTGGCACACGGCTTTAATCCCAGCACTTGGGAGGCAGAGGCAGGCAGTTCGATGAGTTGGAAGCCTGCCTGGTCTACAAAGTGAGTTCCAAAACAGCCAAGAGTACACAGAGAAACCCTGTCCCAAAAGATCAACAACAACCCCACCCACCCACCCACCTCCCACAAAAAAGAAAAGAAAGATTGTAGAAAAATACCTTATTTCTCAGCATGCACATGTGCCTACACAGGTTAACATGTATGCACATAAAATGTCAAGAGAAGGATCAAACATTTTTAATCATTTCATAGAAGCCAGACGTCTTTGTATCCCCTGTACTGTCTCCCAAAGATCCACGGTCTCTAGCTTGGCACTGATAGGAGCTGCCCAAAACTTGAAGTAGTGTCTACTATCAATGGATACAGGAGCCCTCATCCCAACAAATCCTCTTTCAAGTCTGGTTTTCTTTTTTTATGGCCCACTGAGTTTAATTGGGGTTATTTTTGTAAGCATGGACTTTTAAAGTGCATGCTGGTAACTCTTGTGCCCTGGGCTAGCTCCCCAGCTCTACAAGATCATTTTTAAACAATGAGGGATTCAAGCAAAGTTTCTTTTGCTTTTTTTTTTTTTTTTTTTTTTTTTTTTTTTTTTTTTTTTTTGTCCTTGTTTTAAATAGGGTCTCCTGGAGCTTAGGCTTCCTTCAGACTCGCTGTGTAGCCAAAGGTGACCTTGACCCTTGGATTTTCTGACTCCTGGATTTTCTGACCCCTCCAGGCTTTTCTAAAAGAATTCTAATCCGGTGAGTGCAGTCATAATACAAAGGGGGTTAGACTCACAGAAGGCTTTAGTGAAATGACATCACCTCACATTTTGAAGGCATGTTTTCTACAAGGGGAAACCAGGAGCCTGTGTGCTGTCAGGCTGACAGTGCTCTGATGGCTTACCCAATCTTAAGTGCAGAATGCTAGGACCAGGCGCTTGAGAGAAACCTCCATTAAATGTCTTTTGCTTCTAAAATGATTTGGTCCGTATGCCCAGGCTGTAATYTTAATATAGTATCATGTTCACTGTGTGAGACTCCATATCACTCCATTTACTGCGGTGTTACTCAGGTTTCTGTCAATGGAAGAAGCCAGGATGCCATTGACTACTGAGGAGAATGGCTTGTGATGAGAGCCTCGGGCTTCTTGTTCTTCACAATGAAGAAACCTGCTGCCTTGAGGCCACTGTGCTGGTGCAGTGGTGTTTACTCTGGTGGGTAAGGAGCAAAAGAGCCTGTGTGTGTGCAGTCCTTTACAGCATCAGCTCCAGATCCACAGCTCACTAGTATGCCCTCCTTAAAGTCTGGGCAACTCCTAACCATGCCACGCTGGAGACCAAGTCTTTAATGAATTCCAGATCCAAATGACAGTACAAGGTGTGCAGGTACATCTGATTTCTTCTATGAAACGATACTTTGCATGTCTGTGTGCGGTGTGTTTGCCTGTGTAGATGCACATACCTGCAGAGGAATATGGTCAGTGTTTGATCCACCCATCTCTTCACTCACCCTTTGGGCCTTCCAGAGTCTGTGATAAGCGGAAGCCTTCAGTGTATTGAACAAAATAGTTCTTAAAACATTCACTGCTATGAGTAAACAGTAGAAAGTCATGTCATAGCCGGGCGGTGGTGGCACATGCCTGTAATCCCAGCACTCTGGGAGG
>BDUI01002497.1:40481-54866 GCA_002335545.1 Apodemus speciosus | reverse complement strand
ATATGCCCAGGAGTGGTATGGCTGGGTCCTCCAGAAGTATTGTGTCCAGTTTTCTGAGGAACCTCCAGACTGATTTCCAGAGTGGCTGTACCAGCTTGCAGTCCCAAGAGTAAGACAAGCTGATGATTGCACTTAGTATTTTTTCCAGCATGACCAAAGCACTGATTTGATCCTAACACCACAAAAGGGAGGAATCAGAAATCAGGAGAAATTATACCAAAGCTGGAAGCACAGCAGGAGTAGGACTTAGTCTTGTAGCTCTCTTGGCTGTAGCCAGCATGGCTACTCTTCAGGCTAGCTCCCTGTGAACAAGTAAATTGCCATGTAATCTTCCAGCTTAGGTGAAGAATTTTCTTTTAACCTAAACCACTGCTTATAATCCYTCATGTATGATTCATTACTAGGTATCACTTTGAGGTCTACTAATAAATGTCTCCCAAAGAGGGCATAGGAATGGACCACAAGGAACCTCCATTCAAAAGAATACCTTCATACATATGCTTAAGTTGGAGAGGTTTGAACCACTTAAGTAGTTCGTATTTCATTCTTAGCCTTACTACAGGACTAGCTTGTGGTCTTAAATTCTTCGTTTCACTGTGCTGACTTGTCTTATGTCACTTTGACACAAGCTAGAGTCTGAAAGGAGGGAACCTCAAATGAGAAAATGCCTCCATAAGATCCTTCTATTGGTCATTTTCTTCATTAGTTAAAGATGTGGGAGGACCCAGCCCATTGTTGGTTGGGGTTACCCCTGGGCTATTAGTCCTGGATTCTGTACAAAAGTAGGTTGAGAAAGCCACGTGAAGCAAGCCAGTAAGTAACACACTTTCATGGCTTCTACAGCAGCTCCTGCCTCCAGGTCATTGCCCTGTTTGAGTTCCAGCCCTGACTTCCTTTAGTGATGAACTATAGTGTGGAAATGTAAGTCAAATAAACCCCTTTCTCCATAACTTGCTTTTAGTCATCATGTTTCATTGGCAGCAATAGAAACTCTAAACGGGACACTCACCTATCTCTTCACTGCCCAGTTCATAGAGTTTCCTTTCATGGAGCATATTTTCTAGCCATCTTTTCACCAAAGTTATTAACCTTAGGCTTTATGTGGGAGTCTCTAGTGTGAGTTCTTACCTTCTCATCTAAAGCATTAGAAACTGTCAAGATGCCAACCAATTTCACTGATCACTAGCTGTATGGGAAACTGAACTCAGAATTTGGGGCATTTTAGGATTTCCCTTATTCTGTCAACTACTTACCATATTAAAAGACATAAAGCACACACACCTGTGAATATACACATGTAAGTACACACATGTAAATACACATACATATGGATACACACACACACACACACACACACACACACACACAAGCATTGCTGAGTGTTACATATTGGGAAAAGATTGTTCTGCCTGATGGATACCTAAGTGAATCTTATGCTTATTCCCATTTTAAAACCACTAAAATAGCAAACGCCAATAGCTGTCAGTCTACCAGGCCCTAAGTCTTTTTAGTTTAATTATCAAAATCTATTCATATGGTCTCCTCTGGTCACTCAAACTAGATCCTTTATGTAGTTTCTCTGTGTCATTTATGAAACATTGACTACATACTGCCTTACACTACATACATATATATGTATATATATACATATATATATATCATATACAATAGTAACATGGAGTATGATTTATGCCATAAACAAACAACTAAAATACATACTTTGGAAATCCTTCCTTTATAATTCTCTTTCCTGTCTTGAATGAGATAATTGCTGTAAGGACAGTGAAGATAACTGGATTGTTCTCTATCTTGGTAATGTTTTTCTCTGGTTGGCTCTCATTTTTAAATGCTACAAAAAAAAGACTGAAAGAAAGAGCAATATCCTGATTTGACAAAACCTTCAGCAACTCTCAAAGACATAATGAAGACAGTATCTTACTTAATTTAGTTTAATGGCAGGATTACATCTTACGCCTTTTTCCTCCATCGTATGCCAATAAGAGCAAAGGAAATTCTTTCAAAGCTTTMAATGGGAAGCAAATTTGAAGTATTGAAAAGATGATGTGGCTTACAAAAAGTCAACTTTCTATTTAATTCAGCAAATGTTTATTGGCCATCTATTACAGATACGATATCATGGTAGACATGTAACCATTTGAGAAAATGTCTGTAATAAAGTATATCCATGAGTCTTTTGGAGACTCTGTGCTTTTCTTTCTCTGTGTTGTTAAAATGACTGCAAAAAAACATAGTCATCACTTCTGCCTAACTTTAATCTAGAAGCAAAGTCTAAATCTTCATGTCCTAAGCAAACTGCCACAGGGTGATTTCTCACGCACTGAGTACTTTATATTGGAACATAAACCATAAGCAAAAGAGAGAGCATCCATTTAGTGCCCCGAACCTGCCCAACTGTGTTATTCCTTATTTACTGCCTTTAAATGAAATTTTTATGTACATCAAGAACAGTCTCTCAACAAAGGAAATGCAGCTCACAGAGCCAAATACACCATAGCATGACCACGTGAGGGAACGGCAGTTTTTCTGCGTGGAATTACCTAACAGATTGGATTTTTTTTAATACTTAGGGATGAGAATTTTTAAGTTAGTGGCCATGCTAATGTTAACTTTTCTGTGAGATAAAAGATTTCAGACATTTTGGCAAATATTTGAAATCATCTTGTTCGCCATGTGACTATGAAATGAATCTAAGCACTGGGACACCCCAATTCATTCCTTCTGGAAGCACACACAATTTAAGTTGCCACCCAATTTAAAGCTATGTTTTAGAGAGGAGTACTTAGGCAAGAAATCAAGCATGTATAATCTCACCTGTGAAAAATTGATTTGCTGGCTTTTGTCATCTCTCTAAAGATAAACAAAGTAAAAATATTGTCATTGTCCAAGATGTGTTTGGTTAGGAGGGAAGAAAATCAGACTCAACTCAGCCTACACCCTAAGGAAATTTATATTGCACATTACAACATATAGAAAAAAMCACAGACTTAAAGGTTGGTAGGTCGACTAGGCCATTGCAGACCCAGATTCTCTCTGTGCCTACATGTAGTCGCCTACACTGCAGTGAGAGAGACAGGAAGCTGGTCACCTTCCTGCCTTCATGACTGCAGGTTGGTAGTCACAATCAGGGTGACACATTTTCCTTGTTACTTTCAATAAGAAAATGACTCTCTCCCAGTCCTGTTAATCCTTACTTTCTGCCTGATTAGGTCAGTTTATAATACATGCCTATTCCCAGATTAATCAGAATCCTTGGGAACAATGCAAGACCTATGTCTTAGTCTGCTTTCAGTTGCTTTAGCAGAACACCTGAGACTTGGCTATTTCTGAACCAAGGAGATATATTTAGCTCATAGTTTTGAAGGCTTAAAAGTACAAGGTCGGGTGGTAACACAGGGTCAGAGTCTGGCAAGGACTTTTTGCTGTTCCCTTCATGGCAGAATAGCAAAAGGGTAAGCAGGCACATGTGGAAAAGGAAGCAGAACAACCCCATCAGCTGACCATTCCCAAGAGAAAACCACCATCCATTGCTAGGGCCACCATTCCCCTGACTGACTCAGACACTCAGTTTAGCTGCACCTCCCAGCGCTGCCACGGTGGGAAGTAATCCTCAACCTGACCACTGGGTCCTGACACAGGAGCAGGTGAGTGTCTGAGCAGGACTTTGAGGAGGAGACTGAGTCTGGAAGGGCACCCAAAACTCATCACAGTCATTTATTCTGATACCTTATAAAAGACAGCCAAGGAAATCCTTTACTGTACCAAGTTAGACTGTATTTTCTAAAATATTGAAAAAGTGAACATGTGGCTTAAATCAATAGCAAAAGAAAACCTCTACATGATTTTCTCTGAAGTCATTATAAAGTTCCCAATGTCCCCAAGTGACTGTTGTTGGAAATGACAGAATGAATTGATGCATTGCTAAAGAGCAGCCTGAGAAAAGAACAAATAATAAGCTCAAATTAAAAAAAACAAGAAGCCATCTTTCTATAGTGGTAATGATAGCAGGTGTTCTATAATCCCAAAGGCAGGGCCTTTCCTGACATAACTCACTGGGAGTAGGAAGAAATAATCAGAAACGACTCCCTGGCATATTCTTGGCCTGACACATAAAGGAATCTTTATGGAATAATTTTTATAAAATTATTAAGCAGTAAGATATTGGTGTTTGTCCTAGTTAAAGGACTAGAAATGGTTGGCTCTAAATGTTTCAGTATTGTGGTCAAAGGTGTATAGCAAGTAGCCATAGCCGACCCCCCTCCCAATACACACACACACACACACACACACACACACACACACGGAAAATCCTTCAGGTCATCTTCTAATATAGTTACACCCAGCTGCGTTTTTCTCTAAACTCAAAACCTAGAGCCTCTGTGTTTATGGTACCAAATTATGGCTCCTGCTTCAAAAAAAATCCTGCCTATGAGATTCAGAAAGAATAAGCTTTTTGTTTGTGAAACAAATGAGGGCATGTGGGGCCGTGTGGATTTCCCTGCTAGAGAAAGAGCTCTTGTTGCATTTGGGTTGCTGATCATTCATCTCAGATCTTACTGGTTTACAGGAGAAAGTGCTGCATTCTGGTGCCTTTCCTGGTAGCATCCTTTGCTCTCAGTCCTTTGATGAACAAGTAACAATAAACACATCTCCAAAGCCATGTCTGAGAATTTATAAAGGCTAGGATAAAGTACCATTCTGTTATAAGAATGGCAATGTTAGGTTTCAGCTACCATTTTCAGAGTTAAATAATCCCAGGGGTGGTTTTATGTCATGTACTCTCAAAAGAAGAACCAGTKGCCAGGTTGAATTATCCATCTAAAAAAAAAAAAAAAAAAAAAAAAAAAAAAAAAAAAAAAAAAAAAAAACCTCCTCGTGGCTGTAAAACAGCTCCAGATTGCTTCCTCTGCATGCTGGAGGAGAGGAGCTGACAGGGCCCCAGATGGAGCTGTTTCTCAGCAAGCTGTCAGGTGATCCATCCATCAGAAAAGCCCTAGTACCCAGCTGAGCTGCCTATTGCTGCCAAGATCTGTATTGGGTCAGGTGGGAGAGGCCAGGGTCTGATGAATCTGGGGAAACAGGTCAGAGGCATCTGAGGCAGAAAGGAAAGCTACATCTCAAGCTTAAGTCCCACGGTGGTATTTAGCATTGTTTTATACTGACTTGACAGTGTTTCTGGCTGCTTTCTTTCTTACGGATTCCGTGACATTGATACTGCGAGGTCATTTAGGATGGTTTTGAGAAAACCAAAGCACAAAGCTGCCTTAGAATAAGGCTGCTCAAAACATGCTAAGTGATTGTCAGCAAGCCAAGAAGGCTTTTCATTCATAGACCTGAGGAAGGTGTGATGAGATCATTGGAAAGGCAAAGCTAAAGGATTGGAAGTGAGCACACAGAGCTAAAATCCATCACCCTGAGGGTTGATGCCTTCCACATTAACCTTACCTCATCTTGGAAACTGCCATCCATTCTAAAGGTAAAGCAGCGATATAAAATGTGAGCTTATATCTTCCAACCCTGATGAAATACTGACAGTGATTCAGACCAAGAAAGAGGCTGCAAGCAATCAGAGGATACCAATAACTGCCTTAAATACCTACAGGTCAATGAAAAGCTGTACTGCTTTTTACAGCACAGGAAGTGTCTTTAAAGGTTAAAATAGAGAGAGAGAAGACAAGTAGGCATTTCCTGTTATGTCCATGCCTGTCACACCATTGGCAATATGTTAAATAAACTCTTCTTGTTTCTGAAAAAAAGGGGGGAAAAGATGTTTACCTTTATTCTTCAATAATAACTCCTACCTTTCCCCCTCTTTTGCAGTGATAAAGTGATAAGACTCATTCCCAAATCTGAAGAGGAAGCCCTTGCACTAAAGAACATATACCACCAAGTTAAGGTAACAGAACTTGCACTGTCCTGTGGTCAAGCTTGTAGAGTGTTGGCTGACTGGGGTTGAAACTGGGGTTGAATAATGAGAATAATTAGACAGAGGAAGCAGGTAAAGAGACGGTGTGGAGGAGCATTTCAAGGAAAGTGGAATTCTATCAAGACATAAATTATTACACACACCATTTATATACGAGTTCACTGACTAGCCATCTACCAGGTAGAATGAATGCATTTTGAGTACTGTTGTGTACCCAGTGAGCATCCGGAATATTCTASAAGTGGTAAATAGTCATGTTTTCTTTGGGTTGTGAATTTAATTGACAGGTTTCAATTAAAATCTTTTTTTCTTTTTAAAATCTTCCTAGAGTATGCCTACCTTCTTGTTAGGATTCAGACTTTTAAATGGAACTCTCTTGGGGAACGAACTATGCAGTCAGTCATTAACACTGCTGTATTTTGAGGGCTTCCTCAGCAAAGACTGAAAGTGCTGCTCATTCCCACTCTGATGGTTGTATGRATTTGGAGTGAGAATCTCTCACTATTCTTTCCCAACTTAGTTATTGGCTTCAGCTAAGAACTTAAGGTGAGAGGAGAGCTGTTAACTCTCCTCTGTGGTACTGAAATAGGCTAGTCCATGAAATGTGTTATTTGAGGATTCATTCTAAACAATGGCAATGCAGATTGCCAGAGGGCCTTATTCATCTTTAACATGGGACGGTAATGTTTTCTTTAGGTGATGGACACAGTCCTCTGGGATGCTGGTGTTAGATGATATGGGAGGGAGGACACCTTCAAGGTGGTTGTTTGTCATTCCCAGGCCTTTGATCTTTCATGGCTGACTTGTTTCTTCTACTTGTAAATATTACAATTATTTGCTCATGGGCCTTTGAATTAGGAGGTCATTGACCTCTTCCCCCGCCCCTTCCTTTCTAACCCCAATTTAAGTAATACTATCTCTTGGCTTCCTGCAAATAATGGTTGTTCTACCCAACCCCAGAAAGACTTGCCAGATGTCTCCAAACACYCCTGCTCTTGAGGGGCCTCCCCTGCAGGGCTGACATTAACCCTCAGCAGCAGGCCAGGACTATCTGCCTCACAATGTTCTTCTGGCTCTAATAACTAGACACTTCCCAAACATCCCACCAGGGAGCTWAGCACTGCAAAGGCAGAAAGAAAATTCAAGTAGGGCCTTTCCATCTCCACCCCATCAAGTTTAAATACAGCACAGGGAGAGTGAGATCACCCTGACTCCTGTTTGAGGAAACAGCTAATCTGATCAAATACGGGGAAGAAAAGGGTTGTCTCCATGATGTCAGTCAGTTTATATGATAGGCCTTAAATTATATAATAAAAAATTGAAGACTGGGGATCTAAGTCAAGGGTGGCTTTCCTAGCACAGAAGTACACTTGGATCAATCTCTAACATGGAAAAAAACAGAAATGTGAATTAGAGTGCACATTTATACATGTGATTGTCACTTGCCATTAACAAACATGATACAATTGCTTCACAAAATATATTGAACCCCAGAAAGCCACTGGCACAGATGGTCACACATGTATTCTATGACTTTTACGTGGATGGTTGTTATGTGACAAGACATCCTGGGGAGATGCAACATGTATGTACATCTACTCACCCCAGGTATAGGGAACCTATGGTTGACCAAAGCACGGATCCAACATCCAACTTGGTGAACCAAGTTTTTATTGAGGTTACTTTACAGGAGTCTGGGTGAGTGATCACTTAGAGAAGCAGAAATGACTCAAAGACAGCTATATCATCCAAGCCCACCCCAGCATGAGTAATAGTTCACAAAAAAAAAAAAAAAGCTGGGAACCTGGAGCACACTGCACAGCCTACAGGCAGCTCAACAGGGTGAAGAGTGTCCTTTCCACATGACCCTGCTGCTCTGAAACTACTAGAGGCCTCTTGGCTGGCTTCTGCTTCTTCCAGGAAGCTCGTCTTCTCTGAGAGTCTTCTCTGCAGCCTTGCTTACTGAGACTGACCCTCAGAGGCATTTATRCTTATTCTTAGAAGGAATGGCCTGATGAATCTGGTCAACTTCTGGGACTTCCTATTTTCAGCAGTTTACTTTCTGGCTTCAAGCCCTTTCCTGCAGGATGGAATTCTTCATTCTCAGAGGAAACTTGTATGGGCCAGTTACAGTAAAACATTTATAAAAATTGCATTCATTAATCCTTTAGGAAAGAGGTCAGCTTGGGAGAAAATGTCTTCTTGCTACAGGAGCTTAGAAGACAACTAAAAGAAGGGTGCAAGAGCCGCAGCAAGGAATGGTCTCGTGGACTCTAATTTTCATGAGGCCTCATGTGACCTGTTGTGAAAACCTGCTCACAGCTGTGATGTACACTGTGAAAAGACAGGAAGCAGAGTCGGCAGAGGAGAACAGTGCATGAGATAACCCAGGGGAATCCAGGCACAGCCTCCCGAGGTCCTTCTTAGTGCCGTCACACATGCCTAATTCCCACAGCAATGGGCTATGACAACGCATCTGCAATAGTGGCTGCAAGGAGGCCCACAAAAGACTTTGTTTCTGTAGTTCTTATGGGAATCTGATTATGTCATGCTTTTCCTAATATATAGCAAAATTCCAAATTCCCAGAGGAAAGCCAGATATTTGGCATGAACCATATTATTTACACAAAAAGCACAGGCACACAGAGTTGCTCTTATCTGTGGAAATGCTAGAAGCCCTCTGAAAATCTACATTCCCAGATGCTGGCCCTAGGAGAGCTATGCAAACTGGACCTTCTAAAGACAGCACGTCAGGCTGCTCTCTGAGTCTCTTCTCTACATATCTTCCTTTCCTTTCTCAAATGAGGTAGTTTTCCTGAACTAGAATTTGAAGTATTAAACTTAGATAACTTTCTCCCTAGAGGCATCCTCCTACCTTAAATTATTTGAATTATTTTACCAAGTGATCCTTTCCCACTGTGGAGAGCAGAAATTCCAGCCAACTAGAGAAAGCAGTCTGTAGGGAAAAAATAATTGACTGTATCATCTTTCACCCTGTGGAGCTCTTAGGACAGAATCAGGGTCACTACAAACACCTTGCACCTGTGAAGTACTCTAGACGAAAAAGAGGAAGAGCAGGCAAGAAGAGTATTGTCCCTTTCTCCTAGAGTAAGATGTAATTGACAGAATTCCAATATGGTCCAGATCTCTCTGCCCTTCTGCTCCTGCCCTGCAGAATAGCTTTCCTGTGAATAGGATGGGACTAGTATCCCCTTGGTGATGTTACAGTATAGAACAGAGGGAGACTATCTGGGGTAGGCCTGAGCAAATCAAAGGGATCTTCAGAAGCGAAGAGTTTTTATTCAGCTGTTCACAGAGGAAGAGGTCAGAGGAATGTTCACAAACTGCTATGCTCAGAGCCATTCTTGGAAGTCACAAACCCAGAATGACAGTGGTCTCTAAAATATAAGGATCCCCAGCTGAACAATGAAATGAAAACATCAATCCTACAGATCACAGAACACTGAAGTCCAAATGAGAGTGTACCCTAGTCCTTTCTTGGATGTTTTGATTTTAGCCCCTTGAGATTCTGAAGAAAATCCAGCCACCGATCTGCAGGACTGTGAGATAAGTGGGCTTTGTTTGAAACAACCAAGCTGATGTTGATTTATCCAAGCAATGGAAAGCAGACTTGAAATATAGCGACTACATACATCCTGCCTTTTCTCTCTCATTCTCCTCTACCACAGCTCTAAGTTAATTTTCCTGATTTCTCTGGCTATAACCAAGACTCCTAGGGAAAGTGAAATGTGATTCGTTGACGTGCTTAGGCTGTAAATTCACAATGCCTTATCTGAAACATGATCAAATGTAAAATGTGCATACAATATTGAATGGAATCTGAGAACTATGGTCAACACATAGCTAATTAGACATAGAACTGCTATTACAAAGCTGCTTGCTTTCCTAATTAAATTTTATTGTTTTGCTGAAGAATTGAAACAAGAAAGTTAAACGGAAAACCATGCCCCCAGAGAACTGGATTGAGAAAGCACTAGCCAATTAAATTGTTAATTAAGACCATAACCATGGCTTAAATCAAATTATGATGGAAGAGGAACAGTTTGCAGGTGAGCAAAATTATAATTTTCTTTGTTCTGCCTGCAGTTCCTTACCAGTTCTTTGTGCTGTGAAGGAAGAGAAGTGCCTTCATGTGAGGCCCCAAACTGTCTCCTATGCAAATTGCACATCCTTTCTGAAGGAAAATGAATGATATCTCTGTTTCCAGATTCTTCATCAGAGGCAGGATAGGATAGGACAGTTCAGGAAATTGTCCTCTTGGCCCAAGACTTGGTCACATTTTCACACTGGAGCATAAGCTCAAAGGTATCAGGTGGTCAGCCAGATGTCATTGAAGCCATACCAAGAGTCTTGAGATCCCACCCCAGAAAGCTACACACCCCATGAGGAAGGCTCCATCCAGGTGTGGGTCGGCATTGTTATCTGGAGTGTAGGTCCTCCTCACCCCAATTTTATCATGCTGTGCTGTACTGAAAAGATATATTCTCCAGTACTCACAAGTGCACTGAAAGACATACAGATGGGCTGTAAGAACTTTAGAACCCCTGTAATTGCTGGATGTTTATAAATTCAGATATTCAACTAGATGGTTTTTATCAACTGGAAAACTTGCAAGGAAAAAATTGGATGGTAGAGCTCATTATATGGCAGTTATGGGGTCTCAACTTTATAAGAAACTTGTCTGGTTATAAAATCAAGATCAATTTATCTCTCCCCTTTCTTCTCTCCCCTCTCCCCTGTCCCCTTTTTCCTTCCCTCTCCCCCTCTCCCTTCTCCACCTCCTCTCTCTCTCTTTCCTCTCCTTCCTCTCCTCCTTTTTCCCTCTTTCTGCATCTCTGCTCACCCCCAGACACAGGCTTTCCACATAAAGCTTCCCTCTAATAGGCAGTCCTCCTGTTTTCACCTCTCAAGTGCTAGGGTTACCAGATGATTACATGACCAGATGATTACAAAATCTCTTACTCATCAGTGTAGGAAACAGGATGGCAGGATTGTCCCCAGGATTCTTGGTTTAAGTATGTCCACACCCCCCTCCTAGATAACCCATTGAAAGTAATCTAGAAATTTCTGTAAAAGAACTTTGTATGTATAACTGCATTCCTAAATCAGTTGATCATAAAGTAGGAAGAGTATTCAAGTGACCCTGACCCAGTCAGGCAAACCCTTCAAAAAGGCTCCACCTGGTATAGGAGAGGACATCAGACAGGCTCATTTCTGTCTGGAAGAAACCAAATACGAGGCATGGCCATCTGGTGACTAATAGTTGTTGAGAGTGATCCTTGTCTACCAAAAAGAAAATAGGACATCATTTCTACAACCTCAAGAAGTACATTTTACCAAAACTGGTGAAAATAGTACAGTCTGGACTCTAGAGGAGTCCCTGGCACAAGCTGATACATTGATTTCAACCCAGAGACACCCTAAGCAGAGACTCCAGATTTACCATGCCCACTTCTGACCTACAGAAATGGAACAACAATAAAGCCAAGCTACTGAACCTGAGATAGCTAATAAGAAACCAGCACAGCAGCCTTAAACAGCCATGAACCCATGCTCTGGCTGAAGATACCTTTCAGTAGAAAGAAAGAAAATTGGCTTTTCATTTTTCTGCCAAAGGCTTTGTAAGATATGTTTGCTTCCTCTGGTGTGAGATTTGAAAGAGGGAAGTGCCTGGTAATCTAAGCTAATGGTCAAATGCAGTTGGGGATTCAAGTCTAGGCATATGATCTTGACATGCTGCTCACATTTTTCTCCCTCCTTGCAGCTGTTTACAATTATTAAACAGCACTGGCATAGTGAGAGAAAATATAGTTTGTGAAGGAGGAGTGCATTCGAAGCACTCCAGAAACTTTTTTGCAGAAACTTTCCTCAGCTTCCTTCGAGAGAAATAAGGAGCCAAGACAAGGACTTTCTGATCAAGGCTCAAAGTTTACTTTTCAGGATGTTAAAAACTTTACTTGGAGATGAAAAAAGGTGACTCCACTTTAATGCTCCCTTTGCCAAGGAGTTGCTGTTAACACATAACATAAACAACTAGCAACTGATTACAGTAGCTTCCTCTACTATCTGCAAAGTCACTTGTCTCTCACCGGTTAGTTTGCATCCCCCCTTGAGAACATCAGAAACTTAGGTCCTCCTGTGGTGAGCTTAAGGTGAGATCTTAGCCAATTAATATCTCCTTACAACTTTTGAAAATCAAATAGAGTAAGTAAAGTATCTTTTCTTTGAATTTTCAGTGCCAATTTGTTTAGGATATAATTGATATATTTCCTTTGAATCTTTTCTGGAGCAACAACTACTCCAAAAGAGCAAAGGCCTGTAATAAAATTCCATGAATAATATACACTGAAAGATTTAAAATCCTCGCTTCTTGTATTAAAGCAGAGACAAATATTTTTCCTCACATAAGGCAAAGCTATCAGCCAATCCTTGAGGAAAAACTTCCCAAGGATATTGCTTCATTGGTTCTTTAAAATTAGCTCACTAGAAGTAAACCCTTTACAATTATCAGGATGCAAAGGAAAAAAACTTACAAATCCATAATAATTCTGAATGAAGTAGGCAGGCCAGATTTTAATGCCTTCATAAGTTCTACATAGCCTTATTAACCTTTCATAGATCTCAAGTTTGAACTTTGCTTTGAGCAACACTTGGATAGATCTGTTACTACTGCTGTCCTGGCCAGAAACTTCCTCGGCAGGGTTTGCAAGACAAAGGCAGTGCCACACAGTACTCACCTAGGCAGCTCTGAGCTTTGTATTAACTCAAATGCAGATATTTACGGTAGTCTCCTGCAAGGCAGCAGCTTCCACTTGCTGGATCTTTTCTTAATTACAAATATGGGTTAAAATCTTGAGTTTACGATCAAACTGCAAACTGCAGTCAATAAACCACTGGCAATTTAACCATAATTTTTAAGTTTCTTTTACAATATTAGAGCATAACTACAACTGTGGAAAGCAAAACCCAATTTTTAACAATTTTTTCTCCTTAAAATCAATACCAAAAGCATTACTTTTACAAGTTTGACTGCTAGATCTTATATATGAATGCATGACTGTGCAACTTTTAATACCCCATTAAAAAGACATTGTTTTAAATCTTATCCCTTATAAGTCTAATTTCTAGGATAAGAATTACATAAAATATTATGCCAATTTAGAAGTATCTTTAGAGGCCTGTTTTTCCTGGGTTGGCTCATGCCACATGTTTAAAATGACTCCAACCCTGAGTTACCAGTTTTAAGCTAACTTTCTTGTTACCAATGTTACAATTTTTAGTCATGCCCAATAACTTATAAGCCAACACTCTATAGCCAAGACATGCAATTTATACCTTTAAGACCAATCAGAAACAAAGATGAAGGGACTACACGAATCTTATAAATTTAAACCAAACAAATATTTTTCTTTTTCTAGCTGTAATTTTCAAGGAAAAAAAAAAAGCACTTCGGACCCAATAATCACAATTGCAGAGATTTTCCTAGGAAAAATAACCATCAGCCTATTTGCCCTAGAACTTGAGAAGCTGCTGGCCCTTTTAAAAGCAGATTTCTCCCCAGCTGTGCTTGACTCCTAGCTAAATGCAGGATAGCTTAAATCAGCCTCTGCTGTGAAAACCGAGACTGGATCAAGAGATGGACCACCAGCAGATAACATCTTTTCTTTTTAACATGAAACATAGGACAACAGTCACTCAAACAATGAAACAAGGGCAGACACAAATTGACATGTGGACACATTGGTGCACCAAAGACACCAATGAGGAAAGAAAACTTTTTTTGTTTTGTTTTTGTTTTTATTTTCTATATTCTTTGTTTACATTACAAAGGCTCTCCCTTTTCCCAGTTCACCACTCACCATATGTCCCATAAGTTCTCTTCCCTCTGCCCATTCCCCAATCACCACCMCCCCCCACCATTTCTCTGTTCTGGTACTCTCCTATAATACTGGATCAAGTCTTTTCGGGACCAGGGTCCACTCTTTCCTTCTTCTTGGGAATCTTTTGATTTGCTTGAGTATTCAGAGCTTCTGGGGTAATTAATATCCATTTATTAGTGACTGCATTTCATGTGCATTCTTTTGTGATTGGGTTAGCTCACTTAGGATGATATTTTCCAGTTCCAACCATTTTTCTACAAATTTCATGAATTCATTATTTTTAATTGCTGAGTAGTATTCCATTTTATAAATATACCACATTTTCTGTATCCATTCCTCCTTTGAGAGACATCTGGACTCTTTCCAACTTCTGGCTATTATAAATAAGGCTGCTATGAACATAGTGGAGCATGTATCTTTGTTGCATGCAGGGGAATCCTCTGGGTATATGGCCAGGAGTGGTATGACAGGGTCCTCTGGAAGTGTCATGCCCAATTTTCTGAGGAACCGCCAGACTGATTTCCAGAATGGTTGTACCAT
>BDUI01002495.1:79369-93296 GCA_002335545.1 Apodemus speciosus | reverse complement strand
CCTCAGGCTTAGTGTCAAGAGCCTTTGCTTACTTGGCCATAGCCTCAGACGCGTCTTTGTTAATGTGAGGGGCCCAGATGCTGGCAGCTCTCAGGCACTGTCCACAAGTTCATCTCCTGCTCTCTGGGTCCCACTGCCTGGCATCAAGCAGTGGCCTGCTGCCCCCTGCAGGTGTAACTTGGAAAGTCAGGTGCTGCTGCCTCTCTCCTGTAGATGGACTCTGTTTCCCACCGTGCAAGGCCACCTCSGTAAGGAAGATGAACCAGGTGGCACATGCCTGTCAATGCAGTAGTTGGGAGATGAAGGCAGGAGGATTGCAGGTTCRTGGCCAGCTTAGGATGCAGAGTAACAATTTTGCAACATCAAGAAACAAGAAAGGAGCCGGGCGTGGTGGTGCACGCCTGTAATCCCAGCACTCGGGAGGCAGAGGCAGGCGGATTTCTGAGTTCCAGGCCAGCCTGGTGTACAGAGTGAGTTCCAGGACAGCCAGGGCTACACAGAGAAACCCTGTCTTGAAAAACAAAAGAAGCAAAAAAGGGAGTGGGCGGTGCACACCTTTAATCCYAGAGCTCCAGAGGCAGGGGCTGGCGACTTTCCATGAGTTCAAGGCCAGCCTTGTGCCTGTGGAGCATCCCAGGACAACCAGGGACGTATGAGAACTTGGTGGGTTTCGTGTGTTTGGTTGGTTGGTTTGGTTTGGTTTGGCTTGGCTTGGTATTAGCCATTGGTGCTTTGCCTGCATTTTGTCTGTGTGAAGGTGTCAGAGTTATAGACAGGTGTGAGCCCCCATGTGGGTGCTGGAAATTGAACCTCAGTCCTCCGGAAGAACAGTCAGTGCTCCTAACTGCTGAGCCATCTCTCCAGCTTCACCCAGTGTTTTAGTTAGTTTCATGCACTGTAACAAAATACCCAGCATGGAATACTTATGAAGACACACACACACACACACACAGAGAGAGAGAGAGAGAGAGAGAGAGAGACTTAAAGCCTTTTTGTTGGCCAGAGGCTGCATGGTGAGCTTCCCATGCCATGAGCCCCAAGGTTCACAGTTCTTTGTATTTAATGCACACACATCTCGTCTTGCTTGAGATACTTTAGTTGGCAAGAATAGCAAGACACAAACTCACAGTGAAAAGGCAAGGTGAGTACATTTAGGAACTTTCCCAGATCCTGGAACTATGGACTAGATTTTTGATGGATTGGGTCTTCGCTCCCATCTTGGCAGGTGTTGGTCCCTCTGTGCTGGGTTTTAAGGTCAGGATGGTTCCGGAGGTCTGTCACATAGATATGGTATTAGTCAGGAAAGCTAGGGTGGCTCCCAGGCTGTGGTCCAGCTAGTCCTCTAATAGTTATTTACTCCACAATGCTAAGTGTCTTGGCTGGTCTTCGGTATATGCTGGAATCCCAAAGAAACAGGCTCGAATGTCAACGAATGTGTGGATGCACTACCAAAAGCGAGGGCGGGCGGGCAGAGTAAACTCTCTTCTTCCATGTCCTTTTAATCAGCTACCAGGAAAAGGTGTGGCCCAAATTAAAAGTGAATTTTCCACCTCAAATGCTCTGGATTAAAATTGGATCTTCCCACTTTAAATGATTTACTTAGAAAAAAACCCCTCACAGGTGTGCCCAGCACCTGGGTTTTATTTAATTCAAGATGCAGTTAAAGAGCTCTCAATAACTGCACAGATGTTGCCAACTCTTTCTTTTCTGAGCAGCAGCCAAGATGCAGAAGAAAAAGCACAAGTTCACCTAGCTTGGCGTAGACCTCGACCAACTGCTCCACAGTCCTCTGAGCAGCTGATGCAGCTGTACAGCGCCCACCAGAGGCGGTGCCTGAACCGTGGCCTGCAGCGGAAGCAGCATCTGCTCAAGTGCTTGAGAAAGACCAACAAGGAGGCCCCGCCCACGGAGCCCGAGGTGGTGAAGACGCACCTGAGGGACAAGACCTTCAACCTGGTGGAGCTCAAACCAGAGACGATCGGCCACTACCTGGGCCAGTTCTCCATCACCTACAAGCCTGTGGAGCATGGCCGGCCTGGTATTGGTGCAACCCACTCCTCCGGTTCATCCCCTCAAGTAGCCAAGACCACGCCCCCAAACTATGTAGTCAAGTTGAAAACCAAGAATAGCCATCAAATATAGAAAAAGTGAGCCCGGTGTGGTGGCTCAGGCTTAACATTCAGCACTAAGGGAGTCTGAGGCAGGAGAGTCACAAGTTTCAGGTCAGTCTGGGCTAAGTAAGCAGCAGTAGGGGGCCTGATCCCCTGGACACGGTAGAAGGGGCGAACCCGCTCCTACAGCTGTGCTCTGAGCTCTACACAGCACACAAATAAAGAAATAAACCTTCCCACTCTCCACAATTGCTATAGAAACAAAACATCCCAGTAGTCGGGGAGTAACGTTGTTGGCCGTGGTGGCACACATCTCTAATCTCAGCCCTTGGAAGGCAGAGGCAGGCAGATATCCCTGAATTCATGACAGTATGGCCTACATGGGGAGTTCAAAGACAGGCTACAAAGTAAGACCCTGTCTCAAAACAATCAACCAAACAAAAAGACAGTTTAGTTATCTACCACATAGCAAGTCTGTCCTCTATAAGACACCAAGACAACCTAGGGGTTGGCACACACCTGCAGTCCTAGTTTTCTGCATCCTGAGGCAGAACAGCAGCAAGCTGGAGGCCAGAGCAGTCTACACAGCAAATTCCTGGTTAATCAGACCCACTTAGCATGACCCTTCTGCCCTCAAACCTACAGAAAAATAATTGTGACTCTTAAGATGATTCAGCAGGTAAAGGCTCTTTGTCTACAAATATAACTACTCAGTCGGAGTCCCAGGAACCCACAGCAAGAGAGACCTGAGTCCTGCCAGGGGTCCACGTGTGCTCTGGCATGTGTGTACACACACTCACATACACGTAAACAGGTAAATAACTTTTAATGCAATTTTTAAGATTTCTTTTTACTTATTTTGAGACACAGTCTTTAGTCCTGGCTGTCCTTAAGTCACTATGCAAAACACGTTGGCCTCGTATCCAGAGATCCTCCTGCCTCTGTCTCTGGAGCGCTGGGTAAATGTAATTTTCTAAATTGGATAAAAGAAATTTAGTAAATAATGCTACAAAGCAAAAGTGGATGYCCATACAGGCGGAAATGAATGCCCAAATACAAAGTGCGGCTTCAGGCAGGCTGTGGTTGGAGAGTTGCCACGGTGCCTGAGACCGGAAGTGTGCCCTTACCCTGAAGACGCGTGCGTCTTAGTTGACCAATCAGAAGGAAGAGAGGGGGCTTCGGCCGGAAGTACTGTTTGCAAACAGGAAGTGTGCCGGAGTTCCCGGAGCGCGGCTGGAGAGCGCAATGGAGGCCTACGAGCAGGTCCAGAAGGGCCCCCTGAAGCTGAAAGGCGTGGCGGAGCTCGGCGTGGCGAAGCGGTGAGGCCCGGGCGCCCGCGGTCTGTCCCTGAGGGCCGACCCCGGCTCCGGTCTCTCTTACCGGCCCCCTCTYCCTCAGGAAGAAGAAGAAGAAAGACAAAGACAAAGCCAAGATGCTGGAGGCCATGGGGACGAGCAAGAAGAGCGAGGAGGAGAAGAGGCGCTGCCTGGACAAGCGCACGCCGGCGCAGGCGGCCTTCGAAAAGATGCAGGAGAAGCGGGTGAGGCGGGGCAGGCCAGGCCGGCTCTTCTCCCGGCTCCTGGTAGCTTGGCGGTAGCCCCGCCTAAAGTCGTTGCCTTGCCCTGGGATGACAGACCGCGGCCAGCAGCTGTTGATGCTGACCAAGTTCATTGTTCTTAAGTTACCACAACGTCTGTTTCCATGACAGCTCGCTTTCGTGGCTTTGAATGTATTTTTTCTTTGAAGGTGGTGTGTGTGTTTTGGATGGAGCCCGAGCTCTTCTGGAACTCTCTGTGTAGGCTGCAGTTGGTCCTGAACTCCTGCCTCGGCTTCCTAGTTCCTGGATTGGCAGGWGTGGCCCATAAGGCCATGCTACTTATTTTAGTTTTTTGTTTATTTAGTTTGCTTCGAGACAGGTTTCTTTGTGTAGACTTGGTTGTCCTGACATTATCTCTGTAGACTTGAACTTCTGGGGTGCAGTGTTAGAATGTGATAACCCCGTGCTGATCAAACCCAGGCAGGCACCATCTCCATCTAACAAACGGCATCAGTTCTGTATTGGAACTCCCACAGGGTTTCTGGGATGTGTGGTAATCTGCAGGTTCTGCCCACCTTGCTGCCGCCCAGCCAATAACACTGGTCTGGTCTAGCCTGTAGTTCCATGGAGCCTTTTTTTTTTTTTTTTTTTTTTTTTGCCTCTGCAATGGAATAACAACACAGGCTGGCTGGCTATGATCTTGTGACCCTCCTGGGCACCCTAATTGACAACCTGACACAAGCTAGAATCCCCTAGGATCTGCCACCCCTTCCTGCTGTTGGCAGCTCTGGTCCCCGAGTGGAAGACTTTATTGTATTGTATTGTATGTATGCAGGGTCCTGCCTGCATGTATGCCTGCAAGTCAGAAGAGGGTCCCAGGCCTCATTACAGATAGTTGTGAGCCACCATGTGGCCTGGGAATTGAACTCAGGACCTCATGGAAGAGCAGTCAGTGCTCTTAACCACTGAGCCATCTCTCCAGCCCTGGGTGGAAGACTTTGGGAACTTCATTTATGTGTATGAGTGTGCTTGTGCTGTGCTGACAGGGGACGGAGGGCAGTGCAGCTCAGACTGTTGGAGCACATCGTCAAGCTTGGTGCCCCCTCCGGCTCCTTTGGGGTGCTATGAGACCTGTGGTGGGGTATGTGAGATGGGCTGGGTAGAGAGGGGGATACTGCTGACCTGGTTCACTGGCGTGGCCTGTCTTCTACAGGACTTCAACGGACACCTGAACACACTCACCAAGCACTCTGACATTCCCATGGTGTGGAAGGGTGTTGTTTCAGGAAATTGTGAGCCACCTTTTGGTGCTGGCTCTAAACTGAGCTGGACATCATTAGCCCCCAGGGTTTAGGTTTCGAACTGTGTCAGAGCAGAGGGAAACTGAGGCATGCTCTATGGACTGTAGCCTGAAATAGCAGCCCTTCTCCCCCAAGTTCCAGAAAAGCCTGGGTATCTTGTCATAGCAACAGAAGCGAAAGCTAGAGCACTGAGCATTCGTTCGGGGTCTGTCCCCTCAGCCCTCCCCCCCAGCCCCCCAGTCTCTTACTCCAGAGATGAGTCTGCCTGTGTGGGACGTGATTTCCCTCTGGGCTTTCACCATGGCTCCAGCAGCTCAAAGCTCATTCCCAGCTTTTGGCAGGATCTGCCCATGAGGAATACTGGGGTTGTAGGGAGACTAAGCAGGGTCCCTCCCAAATAGGGCAGCGTCTTTGGACGCCAATGGGCTATGGCTCCCTACCCCCATCTGTGCAGCTCCAGCCTGGGCTGTGTCAGTCATGGAGACTCACCCTGGTCTCTTCCCTTACCAGCAAATGGAAAGAATCCTGAAGAAGGCGTCAAAAACCCACAAACAGAGAGTGGAGGTGAGCCTTGCACCTGTCGCAGACTGAGCCGTGGGGAGACAGTGCACTTGGACTGTGGGAGCCTGCCCTCAGGCATGGCTTGTTTGGGGTGCTGGTGAGACCTGTGGTGGAGTACGTGACATGGGCTGAGTGCAGGTGGGGATACTGCCCATCTGGTTCACACTGATGTAGTCTGTCTTCCACAGGACTTCAACCGACACCTGGACACACTCACCGAGCACTACGACATTCCCAAAGTCAGCTGGACCAAGTAACCTGCCCCTGGGGCAAAGGCAGAAGGCCAGGCTGACTGTGTTTCGTCCCTCTGTGTTTTCTAGAATGTTTTACACCTGGCTTCTGCATCTGCTGAGGCCAGGCTTTCTGAAACTTGATTAAAGTCAGRGTGTCCTTTCACTGGGTTTTGGTTCTGGGGTAGTTCCCTTTCCTATTTGGAGAGCAACATTGTGGAATGAAATGCTGAGGTCATTTCAGGGTGAAGGCCATGGAAGGATGGTCCCTTTCCCATCCCCATAGTGGCATGTCTTCACTTACACCACAAGGCCTGGACAGGAAGCTCCTGCCCATGGACCACCACAGAAGTTCCCATAGTGCTGCTCTATTTTGGGCCACGTGGACATGAGATTGCATCTTCAACCCGCCTGAAGCAAGGGAGGGGCACAGGACACGRGTATCCAGCACATAGTGTACCCAGTGGACTGCCGTGGCAGATGCTGCCAATCTCAGTTCTCAGTGATGACACCTGGGTTTCTAAGCATGGTGGCATGAGGTATGAACCCGGCTGGCATTCTTGGTCTAAGAACACCAAATGCCAGACGTGGCCTGGGCAAAGTGCCAGCAGCCATGCTGTAGTGGTGCAGACACTGCAGAGCTGTGGCATCTGAGGGTCTAGGTGGACCACTGAAGAGTTTCTACACACTGCTGAGAGATGCAGCTTCTGTTGCCATGGATACTGAAAGAATGACAAATCGGTGGAGCTGACATGTACGGAATAAAGTGAACACCAGTCATGTCGTGTGAATGTTGTCTGAACCGGCTGTCCATCACAGGGACACCTTTCTATTCTGCCTGAGTCCCTGAAGGGTGAAGAATGCACAGTGTGAAACCAGTTCAGTGTGGGGAAAATGAGATGCCTTTGTGTTTTAAAGGAGTGTATGTATATGTACATGAACATATGATATAATGTGCACTGGATGCGTGCACGTATACATGTGCACTGTAGAGGGCAACTTGAAGGACTGACTGTCCACCATGTGGATCCTGGGGATGAATTTTTCAGTCTTTTGATGATGGCTTGTCATACATGACTATTTAATCCAGTCATAAGACAAGAATCCATCTCGGGTTGTGAGAGTGCTTTTACCCACTGAGCTGTGTCACAATCCAGATGGCACATCCATTCCAGCTGTGTTCACACCTGACAAGATGGTGTGTGCATACCTTGTCCCAAGTGTTTAGGACCATTTTGGATTTGGGAATTTTTCCAGATTTGGGGAATGGGGAACACAATGATTTTAGTAATATGTAATGAAATGTTACAGTGACTGTCACAGGTTTGCATACATTTGATTTGTTTGATTTGCCCCTGTGCACGTCATTTTATATTAATTTTTTTCTGTCTGAACATAGTATACAAAATACGCAATCTTTTGAAGAATTTTGCGCATAAAACAGATGTATGAGATTTACTTATTTGGGGTTTTTTGTTTGACTTGGAGCTGGGTTGGGGGAGGGGTGAGACAGAGGCTCACCATGCAACCTTAGCTGTCTTGAAACACTATGTAGACTAAGCTGTTAGATCCTCTTGCTTCTGCCTCTGGATCTTCTGCTAGGACTGAAGGCATGCAGCACCATGCCTTTTTTTTTTTTTGCCTCTTTCACCTAACTTCTGTAGCCCAAGCTGCCCACCCACAGCCCTACCTGGAGGTTGGCAAGATGGCCTGGCAGGCGCATGCCTGATGACCTAGGTTCAAGTCCCAGGATCCACATGGTGGAAGGAGAGAACTGATTCCCACAAAGTGTCCTTTGAACTCCACATGCTTATACACAAGACACATAATGTTTAAAGAAAAAGAAGAGAGGGGGTAATAAGGAAATGGGCTAATATGATCAAAATACAAAATATTACATGTATGAAAGTGGCAAAGAAAAAAATTAAAACTTTTTAGACTGGGTCTTACTAAACTCTGGCTGGCCTGGAATACAGATCTGCCTGACTCTGCCTTCCAAGTGCTAGGATTATTTTTAAGTTTTGTGTCCTTGTGGGTGTGTATACGTGAGTGCAGGTCCACAGAGGCCAGAGGAATCGGATCATCTGGAGTAATAGGCAGTTGTGAGGCCCCAGATGTAGTGTTGGAACAATTTGGGGGAGATCTCAGTGGTTGAGAATGAGTACTGCTGCCTGGAGAGATGGCTCAGTGGTTAAGAGCATGAGCTGCTCTTCCAGAGATCCTGTGTTCAATTCCCAACAACCACATGTTGGCTCATTTATAATTTATAATGGGCTCTGATGTCATCTTCTGGCACGCAGGTGTGCATGCAGATGGATTACCGATATATTTYTTAAAGGGTGTATACTGCTGCAGTTCTTAAAAACTGAAAAGGGGGTAGTGTGAGGAGGACATACAGGTAAAAGCTCTTGCTACCCAAACTGAAGACCTGCGTTTGATATCTGGGACCCACATGATGAAGGGAGAGAGCTGGCCCCTGCCACTCTTCCTCTGACCTTCATATTTGTACAAGAACACACAAAGTAAAAAATAAGCCGATGGTGGTGGGGGGCAGGTGTTGATGAGTTCGTTTGATTTTTCGATGGGAGAAGAGGTGGTTAAGAATGACAATTAAAATGTAGTCAGACACACTTTGCACTTGGCACAGGCTAAGTTACACACGTGCTACCCTGGGTTCACTGGGGCACGACGTGGTGGAGCCCAGTCAGTTGACACTGACAGGTGATTGCTGATAAGGCGTGATTGCCATTGGCTAATTTTAAGTGCCGCCTAACAGCGAGTCAGAGCCGGCGATGGGATATTAGACTTCTGCGGAATGCAAGGCTCAACTCCAAATCGGTTCCGCTTTCAGCGTCTTTTCACAGCAACCGGCTTGGAAGCGTCCACCTTCCCTCCACAATTAGTCCTTCAGGCCCATCAAAGCTACCCTGCCCTGGTCCTCCAGGCCCSGCTCATCAGGAAGGCCACACCCCCTGGGACTTACTTCCGGCCCGCTTGGGCTATGGGTGAAAAATATTGCCAAAAAGTTCGTACTGCGCCTGCACTTATTCGGTTGCGCGCCTGCGCACTTGCGGCTCCCTTCAGACCGGACATAACGGTCCACGCGCTGTTTCATGGACCGGAAGTGGAGGGGAAGTGTCGCGGGGCGCGCCGGGCTTTGCTGAACGCCGGCAGTTCCTGCCGTTGCCGCCGCCCTCGGCTAGTGCAGAGGCCTTCCAAAGCCGCCATGTCCGCCAGCGCTGTCTACGTACTGGATCTGAAGGGCAAGGTACTGAAGGGCTCTCCAGCCTCCGCGTTGCCAGGCAACCAACGGGCCCTCGCCCTGTCGGGACCCACCCTGTTGCTAGGCAACTGCGACCAGCCCAGCTAGGGCGTCAGGCAGGCGGGGCAGCCTCACTTGCCAGCCCTGCCCGGTTGCTAGGAAGTGGGCGGTGGTCTTCTTTCCGCGAGTCCCGCCCCATTGCTAGCCAACTCGGTGGGCTGCGGTTGCTAGGTAACTGTCCGCTTTGCCCCTTTCCTTCCTTGTGCGCCCGGGAGTCTAGCTTCTCTTGTGGACTCCTGTAGCAGGACACTGAGCCCCGGGGACCATGCGACCCTTGGCCAGAGGCGTGGCAGGGACTATGGCCTTAGGTCAGCCCCTCGCTCAACAGTTTACATAAGCTGGAGCTTCCTGTGACATTCAGAGAACTGGATGATAGGAGTGTGGTTTTAGAGGGGCAAACAGTCGCAGTGATTACTGGGAAGTAGCCGCCTGAAAGCATCCTCGCCAGGCAGGTGCTAAGTCCTGGGCCACTGTGGGTTGGCAGAATCTTTCATAGCTAAACGTAGTCACTTGGAGAAGCACAAATAGATGAATACCTTTTGGGGCCATGTCTTCATAATGGACCAGCTAAAGGATCAGGGAGAGCTTTCCTGACTGGGAATAACAAAGATTGCTGAGACATGAAGGCCCTGGGCAGAAACAGGGTTATCTGAGAAAGAAAACTTCCTTTGTGTGTTTCTCGGGGTGTGTGGAGGAAGGAGACCCCTGCTACCCTTACATGGGCTCATGTTATGGAATGCAGGTCACTAGACTGAGCTAGGCTGCCTGACCCTTAAAACACATGGATCTGCCTGTCTGTACTTCCCAGAAGAATCTGACTCCCCCCTTGATTTTATGAGACAAATTTTCTCTGTGTAGCTCTGGCTGTCCTGGAACTCACTGTGTAGACCAGGCTGGCCTTGAATTTAGAGATTGACCTGCCTCTACCTCCCAAGTGCTGGGATTAAAGGTGTGCGCCACAGCTTGGTAAGCACCTGGCTGTTACCTGGGATTTGGGTATGGAGTTCAGGGCAGGTATTTGGAAAACACTTTACAGACTGAGCTGTTTCCCTAGCCTAAAGGATGGTTTTGTGGTGCTAAGGATAGAGCCTAGAACAACAAGCTCTCTGTCAGGCAGCCGCAGTGTGCTCCATGCAGAAGCCTCTTCCAGGAGGGCACATTCAGCCTTAAGAAATGGGCTACTGCTCTCCCTCAGGCCATCCCTTGGAAGGCAAGTGGCCAGCCTCTTGTATTTGGAAGCTACCAGAACAGGTTCAGCCACAGTGAACACGCCCGCCATTCATCAGTGAAAGAACATTGTCCAGTCTCCGTGGACGAGCTGGAGTTTCGAATAGCCCCGCCCCAGCCTTTCCTTAGCCCCGTGAGTGTGTACCTGCCTTGTCTGTCATCCAAGGTCAACAGCTGGTGAGCCCCAGACCTGGGCTTCCTGCACAGCATTCTGGGAAGCTGGATAGGGGCAGTGTTCCTTAGGTCTCATGGCATCTGCTCTGCCTTCTGGGCACCCGGTCCTAGAGGTGCAATGGGCTGCCTGTCGTGGCTTGCGTGTTCCTTTCGCAAACATCTCATTGGCACTGGCAAGTGCCCATCCTGGGCGGAAGCTGTAGAGCTATATTTACACGTGGATTCAGCCGATCTCTGCAGCTGAGTTGTGTGGTCATAGACAAGCACCTTGGCCTGTCTGAGCCTTGCCTTCCTAATGGATCTGAAGAGTCTTATCTGAGTTATTAAGTATAGATGTGAGACAAGTCTAGCCCTAGCAAGGTCCACAGAGCACGGTATTTGGCTCCACAGGCCTCTTGGCCTAGCAGGAAATACTTGGACCAGCAGCCAAGCAGTCGTTTGCCTTCTGTTTGGCATTCAGAGAAGGTTACAAAAGACTTCCAGACAGAGCAGGCACCTGATGTGGTTCTGAGAAGGTGACAGATGTCCCAGTTGGCATGTAGGGTCAGCCCATAGACTGGTACTGGGGCCTTGGGGATCCGATGGGAGGAGGCTCCAGGCCCACTGCAGTTCTAGGGAGGAGTCCCCAGGATGGGGCGTGGTCAGACCTGCCTCTAGAAAGCTCCCCAGGGAGGCTGTAGGCTTTCCTGCCTCCTTCCAGAGTCAAACCAGCCTCATGACAACATGCCAAACTGAGCCTCTCGTTACCAAGGGGTTCCATGTGGCTTCTTTTGGCAAATAGGCGGTCCTCCAAGAACATGTGGCTGCAGTCTGTTGCTTCCCCAACCATCCAGTAGCTTCCTTGCTCACAGCATGGCCCTGGCGACTCTAGGTCTGGAGTACAGAGCATTGCTTCCTTCCCCTCCTTCCTCCCCATGCTGCACTTTTGGGCCCTGAGAACAAAGCCCCAGCTGCTCACAAGGACCTGTATAGTCTGAGTTCTCATGTCCTCCCCCACCCTCCCACCCAGTGCCTTTCCATGTGACCCTGGCTCATTCCACTTTAGCCAGTGGGGACCCCAAAGCAGGTGTCCAGACAACCTGTCTGCGTCTGCCTTGGGGCCCATGTACTTGCATCTGTGGAGAGCTGTGTGGCCTGGCTCCAATTCAAACAGCACCTCCGCCAGGAAGCGTCTCCTGCTTGCCCTAACTGGGATCATATCTAGCCATCCTACCTGAGCACACTGCATCTTCCACCCCATACTGCCATACATTACATGCATGTTTATCTGGTCATTCCTTTCTCCTCCAAYGCTCCTGAGAAGACACACCAAACTCATTCCATGCTGGCTCCTGATGCCCAGAGCAGAGCCTGGCTGTTAGACAGAACTCAGCAAGCTCCAAGATGTTCTGCTGAGAAGGAAAAGGAGCCATGGGAAGGATGCTTTGGAGGAGAAGGTCTGAGTGACAGAGTATACTTGGAAAATGTCCAGGATGACCAGAACACCCTAGAGGCCCTGGTCTCAGAGGTGGGCAGGGAAGAGAGCAGGAGTGAGAGTCTTCTGTCGGGACAGGCAGTTGCTTCTGAGCTTTCTGTCAGGTTGGATCGAGAGAGGCCACCCTGCTAGCGTCTGTTGAAGCTGACTCCTCTTCTGCTTCATGGGGAAGGACTGTGGGGTGAGAAATCAGCAGAGAGAAGGGCTGTCTCAGTGTCTCTCCTGTCTCCCTCCACTGCCACACCAGCTCAGAGGTGGCCAACCTCCCTGAGTCTCCCAAGAGATTCCTGACACTCCTCCCTATCTCTTCAAACCTTGATTGAAGGTGACTAGTGAGAAGGTCCCCAGTTGTCCCCGGGCAGCTATGACAGTGAGGGAATCATGTCGGCTGTGGCTACCATGGTGGTAGCCATCACATAGCTTCACTCTGCATATTGTCTGAGCAAACAAAGCCCTGAGCACTGAGCAGCCCTGGTGAAGTGGACAGTCAGGCCTTCTGGCTGACTCTGACCAGTCCAGCTCAGTGATCGGTGAGCACAGGCAACCACACAGTAAGTGGGAGTAAGGATGTCTCTGAGTTCCTGATCCTGCTCTCTCTGCTGTGTTACCTCTCTCAACATTGTAATCTGTAAAACTAACCAGCCTACCATATAAAAGATAGCAAGAGGAGTAGAAGTGGGCAAGTGGGAGTCCCTCAGATGGGGTAGGGGGCATCAGACCCAAAAGCTTACCCCGTGGGTATGTACCTTGTGGGTACTTGTGGGCCCCCACAAGGCCCAAAAAGGACTCGAAAGGAAGTGCCCTCACTGCACACTCCCAGCTAGAAGCAGCAGAGACCGTGCTTTCTGAAGTGACAGGTTTGGCAGCTGGTGGTGCCAGTCCAGCATGGCAGCTCGGGATTGCTGCAACACTGCCACATGGCCACCAGCCATGCTGACAGCAGTCAGTGTGACAACACAGGCCTTGTCACCAAGTAACCAGGGCCCTCCTCAGCTCGCAACACAGCTTCCTTGTGGCCCCCTCCTGCAGCCACTTCCTCAAGGTTCTCCTGGGGCACTTCCTGTTTGGTTTTCTTCACTGTGCACAGTGACTCTGAGGTTAGCGCCTACATGGGCATCTTCATGTCCTGCATCTCTTAAGAGTCCCATGTCCTGCATTCACATTCTATATCTGCCCTTCGCTGACCCTGAATGATAAATCCTGATTTAAGAAAAATAATGTAGGGGGAGGGAGGAGGTGAGAGGGATTCTGGTATATACACAGGTGTGCCCCTGGAGGCCAGAAGAAGACATCAGATCCCCTAGAGCTGGAATTCCAAGCAGTTGCAAGCTACCCAATGTAGGTACTGGGAACTGAACCTGGGTCCTCTGAAAGAACAGCAGAACACTTAAGCAGCAAAACAGTTTCCAACTCCTGGGATTTATTTATCTATTTGTTTATTTGGTTATATATATATACATACAAGTTTGTATGTGTATATATATATATATGTGCACACACATATATAATTTTTACTTTATGTTCATTAGTATTTTGACTGCATGTGTGAGGGTGTCTGAAGCCCTGGACAGATGTGAACTGCTATATAGGTGCTAGGAATTGAACCCAAGTCCTCTGCAAGAGCAGCCAGTGCTGTTCATTGCTAAGCCATCTCTCCAGCCCCTGTTTGTTTTTTTGAGACAGGGTTTCTCTGTGTAGCTCTGGCTGTCTTGGAACTCGATCTGTAGACCAGGCTGTCCTCAAACTCAGAGATCCACTTGCCTCTGCCTCCTGGGTGCTGGGATTAAAGGCRTGCGCTATCATGCCCAGCAACCCTAGGATTTTTTGTTTGTTTGTTTGTTTTTGTTTTTTTCAAGACAGGGTTTCTCTGTATAGCCCTGGCTGTCCTGAACTCACTCTGTAGATCAGGCTGGCCTCGAACTCAGAAATCCGCCTGCCTCTGCCTCCCAAGTGCTGGGATTACAGGCGTGCGCCACCACAGCCCGGCCAG
>BDUI01002494.1:129774-140096 GCA_002335545.1 Apodemus speciosus | reverse complement strand
GGTTCCCTGTTCCTTCCTAGAACATAAAATGCTCTTATTAAATAAGTTTGAAATGGATACACACTTTACAGAAATTGCTTTTCTCCCCATAGATTCTCCGAAGTGGAAGGAGGGATGGTAATCACCCCAYTTGTTGAGCCCTGGCCTCCCAGAGTGAATGGCTCCTAGCAGGACTGAGTAAGGTGTGTGTAAAGGTGACGTATCTGTGATCCTGGATAAGCACTGACTTTCAAAATCTACGTACACATGCAAATGTGTCTACCAGGAAGCCCCAATACTACAAAGCAAGGCAACTTACAATGCGGAATTTTTTTAAAAAAAAATATTTCATGATCTATTCAAATTTCTTCCTCTTCCAATACCCACGCTTCCCTTGTATATGTTGAGAGGTAACCGTGAATTCTGAGGCTCTTCTATTGTGCTCCAAAACACTTGAGGTGAACTTTAAACCTCTTGGATGCAGCTATTTAAGAGATGAGACATATATATATATATATATATATATATATATATATATATATATATATATAAATATATATATATATATATATATATATATATATATATGACAAGTGACCCAGTATTTTGGAGGTTACAAAAAGTTACCAGTTAAAAGAAACCACCAGACTCAGCGTCTCAATATACTTTCATATGAAGAACATGTCCAGTGTGCTCTTTCTTTCAGTCACTTTCTTATGACTGTTAATGACACGACTTTCTGAGTAATGGCCATCTTAACTCTTGAAAGCAGTTCTCTTGTTAAGTTATATAAAACACGGATCAATTATAATCAAAACCTTCTATTACATAATCTTTACTCTTTGCTCAATATTTAAGAAACACTACAACAAAGAGACAAGTGTTAGCTAAAACAACAAATATTTGCACATATATTCTGGACAAATGTATATTAATTGCAAGAACTGTTTTTAAGAGAATAATAATTCTCTGGTGA
Organism: Apodemus speciosus; assembly: GCA_002335545.1. NCBI lineage: Eukaryota > Metazoa > Chordata > Mammalia > Rodentia > Muridae > Apodemus > Apodemus speciosus. Next base: position 139,141 of record BDUI01002494.1, on the reverse strand, counting down.
TTATTTCCCTCATTCTATCTAAAAAGGAGAAGAGTGAAATTTATTTATTATTTATTTTAAAGCAGTAACAGAAACAAAATAATTTACCAGCCTGATCCTCAGAGAAACAGAAAATCTTCTGTATACCCACAAACTATGCTTTTCTTGTATTTCTTTTAAAAAGGACTTTTTAAAATTAGTGTGTGTGTGTGTGTGTGTGTGTGTGTGTGTGTGTAATGTATGTGTGTAGTATATGTATGTGAGGTCTATATGTGTCTGTCTATGTGTGTGTGGTGTGTGTATGTGTGTATGTGGTGTGTCTGTTTGTATGTATATATGTGTGGTGTGTGTGTCTATGTGTGTGTAGGTATATATGTGTGATGTGTGTGTATGATTTATGAAGTATGTGTGTAGTGTGTAGATGTATGTGGTCTCTGTATGTATGTGTATATTATGCATATGTATGATGTACCTGTAGTATGTGTGCATGTAGTGTGTGTATGTATGTGGTCTATGTGTGTGTGTGTGTGTGTGTGTGTGTGTATGTGATCTGTGTGTGTGTATGTGATGTATGTGGTTTGCATGTAATGAGTGCACTGGGTCTGGACCTCCAGTAAAGCAATTTTTATAAGTTTTGTAAGTGACAGCCAGGGTGACATTAGGTCATGGGCGACATTGAGGGCCCATTGAGTGGGAACCTGAAACCCTGAAATAAGGCTGTTAAATATTATACGCACAGCCACGCCTTGCTAAACTCATTTTTCAGGACAGAAAAGCAGATTGTGGAATTATTCACGCCAAAGTAATCCTTGCTTAATTTAATCATCAAACTGGCTTTCCTAATATGGATATTTTCTTAGGCTTCAATTTGTTACATAGCTAACTTATTTTCTAATAGACTATGTTGGTAATAAGAAAATGAATTACATGCTCTTGGCAGAGAGATGACAAGTTAGATCTGAATTTATCCCACACAAACTTGGTACCCCCTTTTAAATTCAATAAGCTTGGGATCCCTCTACAACATATCAGATCTGGATGCCAATTACAAACAGATGGTAAGTCCCCACACCCCACTGCTCAGCAGAGACCGAAGGCCACATTATAGTTTTATCAGGAACTTTCTGGGACGTTATCAAAAGAACACATGGTCCAGTCCAGCTCATTCCGAGTAAAGACTGCTCAGCTTCCTATTTTGGGGTCTTCTAAATGCATGCAACCAGTTGGCTTAGTAAGGCAGAACCCACCAGCAAATTTAGTATAGTGCTCCTCCCAGGAGGGGGCAGTGACACGCCCTAGGACCAGCCCACACATCCCAGAGGCCTGAATGTGAACTAGAAAAGCAATGGATGAGGTGCCTGGAGCTCACAGGCCTCTGGTCTGTCTTTGTCCATCATCTCCAGACCCAAAGCAGGAGAACTGAGACAGAAAAACAACAGCCACCATGTCACCAGCTTTCTCATCACAGCAGGAGCGACCAAAAATAAGAAGGCCTGTCTGTGATAGGAAACCGAATTATTAAGAGCATTAAACTCTGAAAGATTGCCTCCCTCTGCACAGGCTGCAGATCCCTTGTCTCACTTGTCAAACACGGGTTCATTTTTTGACACTGATTTCTTAAATTTCCGCTGACTTGGCAATCCGCAGCCACTTCGCACAAGCTCTGTAATATCTTAAAGACTTCACAGCTAAGCAGTTAGAAAGGATTTTGGGGTTTAATTCAGCTCGCTGACCTGTTTAAGAGAATAACGGAAATAAAACAATTTTCAGCTAAAGGATGGAGAAGGCCTCTCTCGCTCTGAAAGACTCTTTGTATCAACGCCATGAATCAAATGGTTTGTCTAAGTGGTTATTCTGTACCACCAGTGAGGGCGCAGCAATGTGGCCGTGAATCACATTTAATAACTTGTGGTTAGCTGTCATGAACACTTAATTTGATGTTGAACACAAACCCTGCAGGGCCAGAGGGGGCTGGGAGCAGGGAGGTGGTTGGGAGTGGGGGGCAGAGAGTTAGGATTCACTTGGGGTCTCTTGGTTTCTTCTTCATTTGCTGCAGGTCACATTCTGTCTGCACTTGGTTCTGCAGCATCCRCACAGCCAGGCTGGAGAAGCCTTTGGATTTTGGCTATCTATTGTCCCTTGGAGCTTTCCTGAGGTCCTCCTGTCCTCATCAGGAAGACTCACCCAGTGCCACAAGAACATTGCCACCCCTTTGCAGTATGCTAGTAGTGGAGAGCCGTCAGGCTGGCTAGAGGAATTCAAAGTGTCCAGGGAACCCACAAAAGATTTCTTGCAGCTTTTTAGCTGTCTGGCATGCAGCAGAAACCCCTCTTGTGTCAACTGCTAAACACTGCTGTCCCTGTGTCCTGAACGGAATGCGCCAAAACTCTGGAAGACCACAGCTTCACATGTCAGCCATGTGTGCTGGCGGCAGCCGGCTCCAGCCGCCTCAGACATTTTAATTTGTCACTCGGGAAAGCAGATGTGTCAGGGAGTTGGAGAACTTGGGAGGTGACCACAGCAAACTCCCTGAGGGGTCTACCCCACAAGGACCTCTGAGGAGCCTCCTCCAGGCAGGCTCAGAGCAGAAGGGGCAGAGAGAGAAGCCATCCCAGTCCTGGGCACACAGGGAGAGGAAGGTCTGTCCCTGCCTGGGATTGGGACAAAGACTGAAGTCGGAGTCCCTGTCATCACCTGCCCAGCACTCTGCAGGCCCCTATTGCATAATCCACATCAGCAAAACGCTTTCCAAATGTGTCCTTAACACTCTCAGTGGTCTTTCAAGTGGCGCACCTATCCTCCGAGATTTCTTTAAGTTGGCGTGAGGATCTGTTAACTGTCTTTTAAATTCCACTTTGCATTAACATGAGCCCCAGGAATATGTCCCATTTGTTACACTTTAGTTTATACTCAGGACATCTGCTTCTGAGGGAAATGGAATTTGACATTAAAAAAAAAAGTCCTGTTTTCACAGTACAAAGGAGCCAATAACTGTGTTTTCAGGTAGCATCCATGCATTTGAATCAAAGCAAACTCTAATATATTCAATAAACCTAATTAAGGTATAACACCTCTGAAGGCAGTAAACACTCTTGTGGTATTCCAAGAAACTGAGAGACCTTCTCTTTCTCCCCACCAACACCTTTACCTCTGCCCAGCCCTCACCCGCCCACCACAGAAACTACCCTGTTGCTCAGTACCACTGACAAAGGAGGCCTGAGCCAGATTATTACTGCTGACACCACGGGTGTGAAGAGTGATTGTCTGACATATTTTTATTTTAATGTACCTATTAAAATAAGAGGAAAATTATCTTAAAATCCAAACTATTGAGATAAAAGCAGGATAGAGCTGCTACAAAAACAGACAAATAAACCACCACAACAAAATGATACCCCGCCACTTAACAAATTCATTATCCATGAAATAAAAACGCACGTGCTTGAAAGTTTTGGGCCTTAAAAATTAACAGGTCCATTTAAATAAGAATTATGGCACCAAGTTTCATGGGGGCAAATTAGCTCTCACAGTAAAAATAACAGACACATACTTGAATAAGAAAAAAAATTAACGTAGTAGACAAAACTGGGAAGAGCCACTTTACCAGGATCYATGAGGTTTGGGGGAAGGGGAAAGCAAGGGATTTAAGAACTGAAAATCTTTGATTACTTAACTCTTTCATTGAAGCGGAAGTGAGCTAAGTTCGCTTTCACTGTTTAACTTATTTTCATAAAAAACACAACCGAGGCCTGTGGACTCCTGACAGTAGCCTGAAGGCCTGGAKCAGTCTGGTGGATAACAGACCATGCATGAGAATTAGCTGCACAATTGAGCTGTTTCCTCAGCTGCTTTCTCCACCAATGCCCACAAGCAAGACAATTTGCTGAACCACAATTTTACGGGGCAGAAATACAGGTTAAAACATACACACACACACACAACCAAGAGGCCCATTGATAGCGGAAAGATTTAGAGGAAACTGAACCACTACCCAAGACAATGCTCCTGAAGAAGGGATTTTGTTAAACAATTTAAAGTCTCAGAATATTATGGGGAGCCTGAAAATATGCAGACAAACATGAAAACGAGTCCAAACGACTTCCTTCTTACTCACTTTCCAACAGAGATTCTCTTGAAAGAATTCTCAAGCCTTCTTTTCCAAGTAGGAGGACCAGTCCTGTGTCAGGGCCCTGTGACCACAGAGCACAGGAATCCAGGATGGGGAAATTCAGCAAACTTCTCCACACTCAGCTTCAAGTCTTTGGACCTGACCTCAGCAAGAAGGCAGTAAGMGCATTGCCCACAACCGTCATACACCTACAAACATGCTAAATTCACTAATTTCTGAGGTGTTCATCTAGCATTTGCCTTCCTACAGCTCACCTCACCTCTGAAGGGAGTTCGGGGGAGGGGGGCTGGAAGAAGGGCAGGAAGAGGGGAAACCTGCAGGATTCTGACTAGGATGGTTAGAACGTTGTTTTTAGCATTTCAGTCAACAGGCTTTCTGCATGCCACATCTTCATAGAAATCCTATCATCAAAGCCACCAGACACTATATTTGTTTTCTAATTACAGACCCAGAGCTAACACTTACTTTTTCTTCCCTGTAATAACAACAACACTTTGTATTTATCTAGCGCCTTTCATCCAACAATCTCAAGATGTGGCCCAGMCATTAACTCTTGAACCCCAGGCCTCTGGGGACCAGTGGTGACTTTCAGTTTCTACATTTTGAAGGTGGAGAAAACAAGGCATTGGGTAGCCAAGACTTGACAGGGCAAAGGACACAGCAATTGGGTTTTAAAGTGATGGCACCTCTTCTCCCATTCAGGGGTGGATTAGGAGAGAGCCAAACAGTGGGCNCAGTCTGGTGGATAACAGACCATGCATGAGAATTAGCTGCACAATTGAGCTGTTTCCTCAGCTGCTTTCTCCACCAATGCCCACAAGCAAGACAATTTGCTGAACCACAATTTTACGGGGCAGAAATACAGGTTAAAACATACACACACACACACAACCAAGAGGCCCATTGATAGCGGAAAGATTTAGAGGAAACTGAACCACTACCCAAGACAATGCTCCTGAAGAAGGGATTTTGTTAAACAATTTAAAGTCTCAGAATATTATGGGGAGCCTGAAAATATGCAGACAAACATGAAAACGAGTCCAAACGACTTCCTTCTTACTCACTTTCCAACAGAGATTCTCTTGAAAGAATTCTCAAGCCTTCTTTTCCAAGTAGGAGGACCAGTCCTGTGTCAGGGCCCTGTGACCACAGAGCACAGGAATCCAGGATGGGGAAATTCAGCAAACTTCTCCACACTCAGCTTCAAGTCTTTGGACCTGACCTCAGCAAGAAGGCAGTAAGMGCATTGCCCACAACCGTCATACACCTACAAACATGCTAAATTCACTAATTTCTGAGGTGTTCATCTAGCATTTGCCTTCCTACAGCTCACCTCACCTCTGAAGGGAGTTCGGGGGAGGGGGGCTGGAAGAAGGGCAGGAAGAGGGGAAACCTGCAGGATTCTGACTAGGATGGTTAGAACGTTGTTTTTAGCATTTCAGTCAACAGGCTTTCTGCATGCCACATCTTCATAGAAATCCTATCATCAAAGCCACCAGACACTATATTTGTTTTCTAATTACAGACCCAGAGCTAACACTTACTTTTTCTTCCCTGTAATAACAACAACACTTTGTATTTATCTAGCGCCTTTCATCCAACAATCTCAAGATGTGGCCCAGMCATTAACTCTTGAACCCCAGGCCTCTGGGGACCAGTGGTGACTTTCAGTTTCTACATTTTGAAGGTGGAGAAAACAAGGCATTGGGTAGCCAAGACTTGACAGGGCAAAGGACACAGCAATTGGGTTTTAAAGTGATGGCACCTCTTCTCCCATTCAGGGGTGGATTAGGAGAGAGCCAAACAGTGGGCRGCTGGTACCCACAGGTGACATGGGACAACAYCKAGTCAGGCCAGTCAGGAGCTGTAACGACATTCCAGGAATGTTGGGAAGTTGTTAAGGTACAGGGACGGTGACACACAGCAACATTGTACCACCAAAAATAAGGAGTGAGGATGGGGGAGGGTGGGGCATCCCACCAGGATCTCAGCTTCAGCAAATGATGTCTTCCCAGAAGCTACAAAACCCAGGTCAGTAGCAGCTCGATGACGGAGCAATTTCCAGAATAGGAAGCAACAACAGGCTTGCAATTTTCTCCAGTGTTTTAGTAGCTTGGGCTGTAAGAAAGGGCAAAGGTAAATTCCTCTAAAGGTGGAATGCACCGAGGCTAGGCGTGACAGGAATAGAAAGAAGAGTCTGCTGGCTTCCGGATGTGCCACTCTGGCCACAAGGTCGAGCTGAGGGAAAAGCAGTACATTGTGGAAGCAAGGAAGGATGGAGGCATTAAAAACAGGAAAGCAGAGTTGGGAGACTGACAATAAGAAAGGCCGGAGTGCTGGAGATTGCCTCAGTCTCCTCGGTCATGTCAAGGAAATTTTCAAAGCCTTCCTTTCTAGCTTCCGTCTCCCAAGGGACGTTTCCTCCTCTTGTCCACAAGGCCACATGAGAGCCTTTGTTAAAGAGCTTACTAATTAACCACCCATTATACCCCAATATGATCCATTCTACACCCCAATAAAACTACAAGTGGTTTTTGCTCATCTGTGCATTCTTCTTGAGATACTTGTCCTTGACTGATCACGTAGTCTTGAAGCTTAGGAGCGGCCGACACGAGCGAGTCACTGCATGTTTTCTCTTTCCGGGATACTGAGGGAGCATCTGGCCAGCCCCGCTCTTCAGGCAGTGCTCCAGGCAGTGCTCCATCATCTCTCACAGGTGCAAGAGTATCTGAGAGGTGACATCATGAAGTGAGACTTACAGTCCTGGACTACCTGTGCCTTACCTGGGACTGGAGAGAAGATGGTTCCAGAGGTGATACGTGCTTCTCTGAGAAGGACCGCCTCTTTGTTTTTTTGCTAGCCTGCCCAGGTCATGTAAAATACACAGGCAACCCAGGAGTCAAACCTCTCCGTTTGTAACCCTTCTTATGACATGCCCGAACAATGGAGAGAGAAGCCAGGGGTAGACTGCTGTTTCCCCAGACAGCACCCAACATGGTTTGTAATTAAGTATTCATTAACGTCTTACTTTCTTACTATTTGTTTCCTTCGTTAGACTAAAGGATCCACCAGGGACGGAACATATTTATTTTATTCTTTAGCATCTAGCCGATCCTAGTTGCTGAGTAACTTTCTATTTTAAAGATTGTCTTGAGATCTGTCATCTGATATCAAGCTCATAGATCTGAATCCAACCCAGCAGCTTCCTTGTCTAAAACACCCATCGCCACGTAAGGAAAGGCTATGGTGAGGTCATAGCTCATCTGTCCAGCTAGGCAAGGCTCTGTCTTTGTCCCACTTGGGGAAGTTCTTGCAGCCACAGTGAGTCAAACTTAAATGCCCACTGAAAGGGTGACAGTGAGGACCAGTCAGCAAGCTTTTGCTACAGTGGCTGGGACGATGACTGCTGTGACTCTGTGAACTGTGTCGTCTCTGTCACACTGTCCAATTCTCCCGTTCACTCGCAAGAGCAGACGTGGACAATTACATGAGCAAACAAGCGCGACTGTTCCAATAAAACTTTACAGAAATCCTCAGTGCCCATACGTTTCCAGACCCTGGGGTCAGAGGCTAGCAGGATACAAAGAGCTCACACTGGTCCAAAACTACGGTTGCCCTGACTGCAAGATGTGCCTGAGACGCTGTGAGAAGCAAGGCAACAACTTTCTCACCAGTTCCAAATGGCATTTGTCTGTGGAGTCCATCAAACGATCCCTTCGGCCAAGCAATTTCTGCCTATTTTGACTTCTAATAGAGCAACCTTAAACACCCACAATGGTGGTTAATACCTAGGAGTATTAGCCCTAGGAGCTCTGTAAATGTGCAAGGAAGGAAACTGCTGCAGCTTGGAGGCTGAGGAGACATTTTGCTGTCAGCGAGGTCGCCTGCTCTTGTCACCATTCCAGGAGGAGGTGTCACACGCTCTGTGTGCCCCTGGCACCATGCTCCACTGGGTTTCAGCATTAAGCAGAAGAAAGTAAGTCCTGTCATTATGGGGCCCATGGTGGAGGGGGAAGGAGTCAGTGTGTGGCCACTCCATGCCCCTGAGGAGCAAATACCAGCTGCTCTGTGAAGAGACAGAGGACTAGGCTGGAGCTTGGAAGTAAAGGACAGTACCCAGGAACTATGGGCTGGATGTCCGGAACCCTTTAAACTCCCTCTTAAAGTCCCAGTCCTACAGTGGGAGGTGGGGATTTGAAGAGAGGTAATCAGATCACGAGGGTAGAACCACTACGATATGAGCCCAGAGCAGAGTTATAAAGAGGCCCCAAAGAGCTCTCCTGCCTCTTTCCACTGCATGAGAATAACACACGAAGCCTGCAGCCTGCAGCCCGAGGTCACTGTTTATTCTAGACCAAAAGCTTAAGGATCTGGATGGCAAGTGTGGGAGTCAGGATAAGTCTCCAGCTCCAAGGACACCACCGTGACCATCCTACAGCAAAAGCTGAAGATGATCCGAAGTCCCTGCTGCAGCTCTGTCACAGGAAGATATTCCCATCAGTCCCCGGCCCACATCACTGGAGATGGCCGTGTAGGATTCATATCTAAACCCATGGGGTTTTCACCTCCGTCCTTTTCACTCTGCTCACTAAAACAAGTTAATTTCTCAGCACCTAGGCCTATGTCTGAGTCTCCACTTAGGGCTTCCAAGCTGTTGGTGAATCAACATCTATCTGGGGCATCTGCACAAGTCCCCAACAACTCTGCAGATCTGGGACCCTCGGACCCCTCATTTACTTTAAATCTAACTCCAACTGGCCATCACATCAGGGTATTACATTTAGCATATTCTCTGCTTTTAAATAATAAATGTACTGAAAGGTGTGTGTGTATGTGTGTGTGTGTACACGTGTGTGCACTCATGCATGTATGTGTGTCTACATTTCTATACCTGTTCAAATTTTGATACTTAATTTTCTATTATAGTGCAAAGACTCTAATTATGTTAATGCACATGATTAAGGGTCAGTTTTTTTTACCTGAGCTGAAGATTTCTTAGTGTTTCTTTAGCTTGGGCCCTGAGCTTTCGCTGAGCCTACAGCACGCTTACCTGATAGTGAGTTTGAAAGCAAAGAATCCTGGGCATGAGAGGGAGACGTGGGATACAGTGTGCAAAGAGAATACGGATCATATATGAGATGGAAAAATACTAAGAAGAGAAGGTTAGGTAGTGGTGACCATGAACTAGGTGGAGTATAGGACACAGCCTCCACCCCCTCACCACACCCCGCATCCCCCACCCCGCCAACCCCCCCACCC
>BDUI01002494.1:93306-107263 GCA_002335545.1 Apodemus speciosus | reverse complement strand
ACATGGACACACATACGCATACAGACTGGATTCAGACTGTTATTTCTAAATGGTTTTTCTTTCTTTTGAAAATAGCTACCCATCAGGGAGTTGTGATAACCGTGATGGTGATGGCTGCTGTCAAGAAACCCTTCTTTAAAGTGAGTAATTGTTCACTAGTAGGGATAGTAGGAGATGGGGGAGCCTGCCACGGGGCAGCATTTATAGTCTCCTGTGAKCTATGCTTTCTTCTTTGTTTGATGATTTGTCATTTGGTTGGTTTGTTTAAATCTGTGTTCCCCAACATGATGTCTTCTGGATCACCTGAAAGGGAGGTTGTTGACTTGTTTCCCTGCAGACTTTTAGCATCCAAATCTCCAAGGATGGAGTGAAGTGGTTTCTGTGTTGACTAGACCTGAGTGGGACCTGTGTGCACCAACCGTGAGAACTTCTGAGGCAGAGAGCATTGGAACATGTTGATACTGCTGGGATCTTAGCACAAGGAGAAAGGTTATTAATACACATGTGTACATTTATTCATGGCTGGGAGCTTTCTTCTTCCCCACTTTCTAACACAGAAACTATGAAGTCTTCTGAACTCTTTTTAATAGAAGAACGAATAAATGTTTACTGTTTGCTCTTTGCTGAGGGGCAAGTGGATGCGGAGAGCATTATTATAGGAGAAATATATCCATGGAGTTGACATGTGTACCCCAAGTCCTCATTTGCCATAATTTAAGAAAATAGATCTTGAAGTGGTGCCAGGGAATCTTACAGCTAAACTACTGTCTGGCTCTATCGAGGGGAGCACACTTACCCCAAAGGAGCTGTAAAACATCAGCTGAGCATTGATGGGGCTGGAGTCAAATAGAATTCTGTTCTCCTGTGAAAACATGCACATCTGTGGAAYTGCATTGCTATAATCAGGACACAACCAAATTCACAGATGTGCTCAATTTTCTGTTTCCTCTACGTTTACCAGTTCCACAGCGCAGTGACAAATGAGGAAAGGATTGCTCCGATTTCTCATAGCATCTCATGAAGCCACTCACAAATCCCCGTGGTGGGAAGAAACCTCCCACATGCTGATGGTTACGTGCCGCATCTGTCTAATCCATCTCTGGGACACAGTAAGCTCTCTGTTTCCCTGAATAAAGCAAGCCGAGGAGATCCCAATATCCTAAGTCACATTGCAGAAGAAAAAAATTTCTTTTAAAAATCCTCTTCTCAGTGGTTTCCTCCCTTCTTTTTTTAATGTTGTTAGGTAAACAAGTACATATGTCTGATAATTATAAAGTAAAATCCAAAAATATCTAATGAACATAGATACACACCCAGTTTTGGTTCTCTGGATTTATGTGGTTTTTAACCTTTATTTAATTTTTTAGATCTTGAAATGCCAGAAGCTTCTAAAATCCTCCTACCATCACTGAGAAGTGGGAGATAAGATTTTCATAGTTTGGGGACACTGCAGGACAGTTGTACTCCYGAACTCAGAGCAGCTGCGCTGCACAAGACCTGCACAAAATCAAGCCAGCCACCATTCTAGCATGCAGGAGGCAGCGCTGCATTATAAACCACAGTAAGGAACTGTGCAGTGCTCACCAATACCCATGCATAACTCATAAGTAATGGACAGTCGATGACTTCTCAGGGAGTCAGTTTTCTTTAAGAGTGTGACCCCCCAGTAGGTTAACCACACTCCAGCGAGTGGCCTCAAAGCCATGTGTCAGCACAACTAGACTTGGGTTATCAACACACAAAGAGTACAGGAAGTTGGGGAGTAGTAGATCTGGGAAGATTAGAAGAGAGGGGCATGAGTACGCTCAAAATATATGAAATTCTCAAGAGTTAATAAAAGTCTAATATTAAAATATTTTGTAACAAAATTCATAGTTTGGAAAAAAGAAAAATACTACAGTGGATGATTATTTTATTCTAACAACTGTTATGTCAGAGCATACACACAAACATCCAAATATGTACACATAAATGCACACACATTCCTTCCTCTTTTGCATAACATTTTGATTATTAAAAGTTCATCTGACTTCATGTGCAGTAATCTTGACTGACCTGCCAATTCAGAAGCTCCTTGTTCTCTGACTGAGAGCTTGCCATCGCAAGGCCAATCAGAGGTGCTTTCCCCAGACTGTGTTGAGTGTAGCATAGCAAAGATAAGCAGGCACTTATCCCTTCTAGCATCTGTCTTGCAAGATTTTCCCACCACTTTCTGCTTCTAGAGACTCAACTTTTCCCAACATGCTTCTTTAGTCTTACCTTTGCTGCTTTAGTCACTCTGCCTCTCCCTCACAAACTTTGAAAACTTACAGGTTCTTAACGTGGTTTCCAATCAGAGCTGTTAATCAAAATCTTTACCAGTTGGCTTGCCTTTGGTAAGGGACCAGTTGACCATGGCCTTCCCCTAAAGGAATGGAGGGCAATCAGCATTGGCTGTGTGCAAATAAAGCATTTTCCTGAAGGAATTAGTTCTGTGTTCTGAAGTTTTAGAAATGGAGATGTTTTCCTCCAAGTGAAGATTTACACATGGCTGTGGGATAGAAATAAAATTTTGTAATCTAAGTGTGCATGTGGGGAGAGACGCATATATCCCAGCAAGGGTGAGCAAGAGACTGGCGTACAATGGTGGACATGCTGGCTGGTGTGGAGGTCAGCACTGAGTGGAACCCTTAGATCTTCAGGATTCCAGAGATACCTTTGATTTTGAGATATAGGACCCATGCTTAAGAAAGACAGCCAACCTTATGGTACTAAAAAGGCTTATGTGTATGTGACTATGACTCACTCATGAGCCACCAGTCACAGCTGCTCTGATGCACTATGCTGATCCACACCATTGCAGCTGTTCCTCATTTGGAATATTCCTGTCTACTCAGGAATGCCTCCTTTCCCACGGTCTTTAGCACATGGCATCTAGGAAGGTACCCTTTACTCAGAAAGTGACATTTGCCTTTGCTAGAGAACTGCTGAGCTACACCAATTTTGTTAAAACCAAACACGCTTAAATTCTTTTGTATAAGAATTTAAAGAGTTCTTGTAGTTGAGTGGTGCACAGATGGCCCACTCATCCTTGGTTCTAGATGACAAAATGTTTACAAAGCCTCCTCAGAAACACTTCCCCCTCATGTGCCCCCTTTGACTGGAAAGCTAGCTCCATTGAGACACCTCTCACAGTGTGCGATTGTTCATAGGTTCTCTGATCTGCAAGAGGTAGGGGAATCCCTCAGAGAGGGGGCACCACCCCTTATTTACTGATGTAGTCCAGCAACCCCCAAAGTATCAGCAAAGAAGTGAGGCTCAGTAGATTGTTGCCAAAGAACATTAATAATACAGGCCTGCATTGGACCTAAGTACTGTATACTGAATGGTTTTCAGAAACAAAAATAGGTGATTTTGGTACTTTTAAGTCATCCAATTTGGATACTGCTTGTTGTGACGTGTGTGTGTGTGTGTGTGTGTGTGTGTGTGTGTGTGTGTGTGTGTGTGCTTGAAAATATTGATGATAAAGGGCTAAGGAAGTGTAAAGTATTTGCCAKGAGGACCTTAGTTCGACCTCTAGCATCTCTAGCACTCATATAATCCTACATCACAGTTCAGGGTGGCAGAGACAGGCAAATTCCTCAAGCTAACTAGCTAATTTAGTCAAACCAGGATCCTAAGGCCCAGTGAGAGACCCTGTGTGAAAATGTGAGGTAGATTACTCCCAAACAATAACTCCTGAATTCGTCTTCTGACTACACATTCATATACGTGAAGGTACGTGTGCACATGATATTAATAATGAAACATACAATTTTAAGTGAGACTATTTTCAACGCTTTTTTCCTTTTTTTATTAGATATATTCTTCATTTACATTTCAAATGTTGTCCCCTTTCCTGGTCCCTCCCCCACAAAGTCTCATAACCCATCTCCCCTCCCCCTGTTCCCCAATCAACCCTCTCCTGCTTCCCTGTCCCAGCATTCCCCCACACTGTGGCATGGAGCATTTCCAGGCCCAACGGCCTCTCCTCCCTTTGATGTCCAACAAGGCCATCCTCTACTGCCTATGTGTCTGGAGCCATGGGTAACCCCATGTGCACTCTGGTTGATAGTTTTGTCCCTGGGAGCTCTGGGAGTACTGGGTGGCTCATATCGCTGTTCCTCCTATGGCACTGCAAACCCCTTCAGCTCCTTGGGTCCTTTCTCTAGCTCCCCCATTGGGGACCCTGTGCTCAGTTCAGTGGCTGGCTGAGAGTGTCCCCCTCTGTATTTGTCATGCACTAGGAGAGCCTCCCAGGTGACTGTTATATCCGGCTCCTGTCAGCAAGTACTTGTAGGCATCAATAATAGTGTCTGGGTTTTGTAACTATATATGGGATGGATCCCTAGGTGGGGCAGTCTCTGGATGGTCTTTCCCTCAGACTCTGCTCCACACTTTGTCTTTGTATCTCCTTCTGTGGGGATTTCGTTTCCCCTTCTAAGAAGGACCAGAGTATCCATACTTTGTTCTTCCTTCTTCTTGAGCATCATTTGATATGTGAATCATTTTCAACTTCCAATACAATAACTTCTAATACAATGTCTTGTAAGTACTTTAAGCACAGGTCATCCCTGTGTCAAGTAATTCCATGTGTAAACTTAGATGAGGCAGTACGCTCAAAACGAGATATGTCACCAACATTCTTTTTAGGAACCAGGGATAGTGAGACTTCTTAATAAAGTACCAAGCTTGTGGTAGTTGAAAAGTGTTTCAGTATCATGATAAATGTTCAAGAAAACACATTTTTCCCTAATATAAAAGAAAACAAATGCTTCAATTAAATTGTTTGAAGAAGTAGTACACAGAAATGTAAAAGCCCAGGATAGAAGAAGGATAAAATACTGCTGGCAAGTCAAAGGATTTCCCCCTGCTTTGAGAGGCAGCTTTGCAGAGTAGATGACTCGAGGACTATCCCATACCTCCAGCATTTCCGCTGGTTACTATATTGTGACATCAGCAAAAATACCAGTTACGGGGGTCTCTCTACTTTTACCAAAGTGCCGGAGGTAGAAAAGTAGTGGGCAGAGAACTTTTCTTTTAGAAAAAGAAAAAGAAGTCAATGTCCAGAAAAGAATCAACCAATTGCTGGGTCATCCCAAATGACACACCGGCAGAGTTTCATTAAGGAAGACTGGTGTTAGCTGTGAAAATCTTCAGTCCCCATAAGGATCAGTTACGTTTTATTCCATATTGCTATTCCCTGGGGCTGTAGAGTTATCTGAAACATGGAGGACTGAAGGAAGCACAGCTCATGCTTAGCCTCAGACACCCCAGATTCCTTTTATAGGGATGCGTGTTCCAGTTTCTCAAGCTTGTAAGGTACAAGTCAGCATAGTAAACTCTGTGGCAATATACCGGTCAATAGCACCAAGAAGTTCTCTTCTGCCTTCCTCCTGTTCAGGGCACATATAATGGGCTGGGCCCATGGGGCCAATAGAGTTTGCCGGGCTGTTTTGTACTTGGGAATGAAAAGCTAATATCTGTCATATTTCTGAAGACCCCCGGACCAGTTTAAAACAGCTCAAATTCATTTTGAAAATCATTTTTTTTTGAGATACAAAAGAGGGTAACACTGAATCAGTAAGGATTTTTTCCAAACTGCAGTGCCATGACATATTTAGTGTTAAATCTAGACTCTGTGTTTTCTTTATATTTGAAAGCAATTTTAAAGTTAGATTTCATTATTTTATTAAGTGACCAAGAAATAATAGGGAATCATAAAATGTTGTTCCTGACTGAATACTTATTAGTGAAGAATTACAAGTACCGACTTCTCAAACGTATAAGAATTCTAGGCAACATGTAATGAAAGGATAGTTCCCCATATTTGGTATCATGTTCACTGAAAAAGGAGGTGGCCTGAGAAAGACCGCCCAGTATCTAGAGGTGGTTCCAACTCATCCAAGATAATACTGTCACTTAGAGAAAATATAACTCAGACCCTAAGTCCTCCTCCCTCCTCCTTGGATACCCTTTGAAGGTCAGACCACCAGGCAGGATGGAGCTAAATAAAAATAAAAATAAAAATAAAAATATGTGAAAACAAATCATTAAACTGGGCGGTGGTGGTGCACAGCTTTACTCCCAGACCTTGGGAGCCAGAGGCAGGTGGATCTCTGAGTTCAAGGCCAGGCTGGTCTACAGAGCAAGTTCCAGGACAGCCAGGACTACACAGAGAAACCCTTTATTAAAACAAACAGATAAGATAAAATTAAAAAGTGTGAAAACCAAGCAGGAGGGAGTACAGGGCAAAGATGACCCTGGCGCGGGGCTCAGAGCAGGGCAGAGATGGCGCTGGCCTGGGGCCGAGGCACTTAGCTTCACAGTGCAGGACATCAACCTCTTGTTCACAGGACCTCACAACTGTCTCAGCTTTGGGACTCAAGCTCTGTCTGGTGAGACAAAATGAGACAATAGATCGGCTTGCAAAAGATGAAATGGCTACCATTTTGGCAATGGGGAAAGCGGCAGCCATAGCCACAGCGATGGCCTGTGTTTTAGCACAATGCATAAAGGTTCTTGGCAAAGCGAAAGAGACTCCAGGGAACAAGCATCAGACATGGGTGAGATGCCAGCGAACAGCTTTGCCTGGCTTCACGCAGCCTGAGTGCTGAAGGACCACACCACACACAAAGGCTCTTCCATGCCTGGTCTGGCACGTTCAACAATTAATTTTTCCCCTCCTTAACCTGCCTGAAAACTGTCACTACTCAGAGGTGTGTGTAGGACGTTTGTATGTCCCCAGAACCAAACGGGATACTCTTCAGAAGTCATGTTCCCCTCTTTCAAAGCAAATGGAGAGGGGGTGTGTGGCTGGGAGTCACGTGCTCTCCGGCTGCGGGCTCCTATCAGCTCACATATTCTTTAGAGCTAACGCGTTCAGAATCTCAATATTCTACACAATTATATTCTCATTTATCTATTTAAATGCCACAACTAGGCACAGGATTACTATACATAGTCCATGTATTTTGCCTCAAACAGACTTCCCTCTTTTAAAATCACAGCTGTAGACGTACCATCTGCCCAGCTTGATTCCATTCATGGAAAGAAAAGATACACCAGGCACATTCCAGAACGGAGAGAGGCATCTTCTTCACTCTGAGGATGGTGAATCCCCCATCTTCTCAACGGTTAAAAACAATGGTCACAAGGAAAGGTTAGAAACATCTAGATAAAGAAGCAGTGGGATACAATGGCAGAAAGGGCCTCAGTGGGCTGTTTGGCCAGAAGAGAGAACATTTTC
Organism: Apodemus speciosus; assembly: GCA_002335545.1. Classification (NCBI taxonomy): domain Eukaryota; kingdom Metazoa; phylum Chordata; class Mammalia; order Rodentia; family Muridae; genus Apodemus; species Apodemus speciosus. The sequence continues at coordinate 99,996 of BDUI01002494.1, read as the reverse complement.
TGTAATCACTTTCAAAAGTTTCCTTACATTGGTAGGTTTTTTTGTTTGTTTGGTTTGTTTTGTTTTGTTTTTGCGTGGGGTGCATAGAGTCAGAGAAATTGCCAGGAAGTTCTAGAACGTTTCTCAGCATCTCCCAACTCTATGCTGCTGCTCTGTGAAAGTGGAAAACTGAGAACCGAAGAGGAGGAAAAGGAGAAAGGGGGAAAGGGAGCCCAGCTCTCCAGGTTCCTCACGGCCACCGGTTTGTAGTGCCGGGCGCCTGAGGGTTCTCCAGGCCTGGACTCTGACCACCCTGCTAAGATTAATTATTTCCTTTTACAGAATCAGTCTTCGGTGTGCTAAATGAGGGAGAAATGGGATGTGACTTCGCCCCTTCGGAACCAGTCCAGTACGATCTGCAGGATGATTAGCGCGGCTCAGCCATAGCTGCGACATTATGGCTTAAATTATTCCTATTAGTTTCCAGCTGACCCTGGAACACAAACATTACATCTGATTTCAATGAAACATTAGACTTTGTTGTTCTCAGTCTCTTAATGAAACAGTTGAACCTTCCCATGACTTGTGGTGACTATAATAAGGGGTAAGTATTATCACAAATAATGCAAACCAATTGACAAGAAGACAAGGCAGGAGTCTGGCAGTTGGGCACCAAGGATTCTAAACATGTGACCTGGACACTAAGAGAGGAGCAGAATACCACCCAAAGGGCTGGCATGGCGTGGTGCGTGCCCACCGGGACTCGGCCTCTGTGGCTTACAGCAGCACCACCTTTAGACAACGCGTTTTGGCACAGTAAACGGGTTACAAGAAGCATTGTGTTAACAGGAAAAGCCACTTTCAAAGTCTGTTTGATGCTTAAAGTTCTCAAGTACACACGAAACATTTCAACCAATGCTCCGAACTGATTAAAGCATTTATGGAAAACAAAAGCGTTTTGCCAGGGGGGTTCTGAGGGAGCTGGTTGTTGTTGCTTGTTTGTTTGTTTTCACTGAGGTGTAGAACAGAAACCCCAACATTGACAGATTTCCAGGCCCTAATTTAGTTTTAAAAGTTTAAGAGTTTATGCCACCCTCAAACAATTTATACAAACTCAGTGGGTTTCCAAATCAAATGCAATGGCTCTCCTGCTGCAGGACAGGGAGGATGTYCTCCTCTTGCCCAGAATCCTGAAATGGAATACAGCGCCTCACACATAGCACGTGCTTCATAAATTAATGAAGAAAATGAGGTTCGGGCAGGATAAAGAGACCCTACCTTGTAATTCACTCCCAAGATGTCTGCTCAAGTCCTCCTTATCCTTAAAGTTGCTTCTGCTGACCTGCCCCAAGCCCACGATGCTTAAGGCCCCGGGGTCAAGTAGTCTGTGTCCAGTCCCCCGTCCTGCCCGTGGTGGGAAGGTTCTGGGGCCTTGCCAATGGCTATACCTTAGTGACTCCATATGTGAGGAGCTTTTATGAGGAGTGGGTTGAACTCACAGTGCAGCATCTCTAAATGCGCTGTTCCTTAGCACCACAAGTGTACTGTGTTTATCTCCTTTCTGCCTCCTTACTCACCATAACACACCCTGAGCGGGGGACACCTCCCTTTTATGTGTATAGTCCCTAGATTACAAAGCAGAGGTTCTGAACACATACACACACACACACACACACACACACACACACACACACACACACACACACACACACACAAAATAATCAGTGCTTGCATAGGCCTAAAGCATCTCATCCTCTGAAGCAGGGTGAGGGGACATTCTCCTTTCATCTCTATGGAGTCTTTATCGATGGGAGGATAGCTGGGTAAAAACCCAACTTGCCCTGCATGTGAGCAAATCAGAGAGGCCATCACCAAGAACTCTGAGATGGCCAAGGAGCTGCTTGCTTTTCGAGGTTCACAGTTTGACGTGCGGCTGGATAGCCCCCTTAAGCTGTGTTTCCCTTCCCCTGTTGTTACTTGAGAAAATCTACATTATTCTTGTAGAACTTGACTCTTTTTTGAATGAGTGTCATCCCTTCACACGCTTGCGCAAGCAGGCTTGGGGGGAGGGGAGGGGAAGCTTTAGGCGAGACTTTCTGCCAAAACTATCATTGATTGGAAGAATCTGTTTTTCCCTCAACTTTTAACCACATTTTAAAAAACTTGTACAGTGTGTTTCCCCGGTTTCTGTTCTAAGTGATGTCACTCCCCAAGAACCTAAGCATTTAAAAAAGAAATCATAATAAAAAAATGTGCTTTCCAGCCGCAAAAGGCGGAATAAAGCTGAGGCTACCTCATTGTTTCAAGAAAAATAATTGTTCGTGTACAAAATGCTCCGTGTTCTATGCTTGCTCAGGTTAATAAAAAGGCGATGAATTTACAGGTCAAAGTCAAGGAAATATGAATACAGCTGGCGTTGATAGGACAAACCTTGTGCCAGGCTCTCCCATCTGGGCACCTTCTGGGGCCTGTGGAGGGGAACATTGGCCGCTCGCTTGGTGTTTGGAGGTCCCAACAGCTAAGAATCATTCTGCCATGTTTGTGCTGGGAAGCAAGGTGACCCTGGAGTCACGTATGTTCTCTCAGAAGAAAAGAGGTAGTTTAAAGCTTTGCTTCAAAATTAGATATTTCTTTTCTTTTCTTTTTTTCCTGTGAGGGAAATAAACCTTCGATTTCTCTTTCTGAAACAATTTGCCATTTAGCCAAAAGGTAATTAGAGACAGGAGCTCTGTGGGGCCATTCGCTCTGCCTCTTGGCAGCCTGGGCCTGTCTTTCTGTGGGATTATTTTAATTTCTTTGTCTACTTCAGTTTCTAGTGTCTGAAAACCTCTCCATTAAACATTGCAATGCCAAGAGACATCACAGAAAAAAATTATTCTTGACAGTAAGGTGTATCTGATTTTCAGGGCATGGGTCACCTGTGGTCCCAGACTCCCACCCAGATAGCCTAACACAAAATCCTAAACCTACTTAAAACACAAGAGTCTTTTCTTTTTAAATGAGGTTTTGCTTTTTGAAACTCAGTCACATGGTTTTCAACAGTTGGTTTTTGTAGGTGAAAATATTATCACAGTGTGAAAGAGTTTGGGCACTCTTATTAGTTTCTTACCTTGATTCCTCCTAGGGAGTTGTACCTTTTTCTTCTACCAAACACAACAAATCCTGAGAAGTCACTGTATGCCCAGTGAGGGAGGAAGATAGATCCTGGCCCTGAGGGGTGGGGCCAACCCAAAGCAAGCTCTTCTTACCATTTYCCCCCTTACCAGTCTCCTCTACTCTTAGCTTACTCTGAGAGCCAGTTCTTGGACAGGCTGGAAAGAGAGGYGTCAAGACTGAGATGGAGGAATCTGTTTCCTCTGTATTCCTCTCTGGGTACCCCCAGCCTGCACTGGGTACCACACAGACCACCAGACAGAAGAGTCTGTCTGTCTTCTCTCCGTTTTCCTTAAGAAGCACAGCATAGTACTGACACATGATAGCAATCACTGTTTATGTTTTCAGCTCCCCTTTTGTATGTAAGTAGAGAGTCCATGCTCCATCAGAGAAAAGTTTTCAAGAAGTCTGAAACTGCACCCCATACGGCAGTTTAGAGAACACTTTTACAAATGTATCAAGGGAGCCAGGCCCAGGGGTGGAGCCCTGGGTGGGAGCAGCAGTCTTAACAGACGGGGTGGGGGGATGTTTAAGTCCTGGAGAAGTTTAACAACTTGTCTACAGTCGTCCATCTGGTTAGGGGTGAGCTGGGATTAGGTGTTCTGGACACAGTCAAATACAATTCTCAGCATGCCCTCCACCCCAGGCTTCTGTGTAGGATATGCCACTCACTCCTGGGCATGTAAGAAAGCAGGCTGAGGAAATCATGGGGAACAAGAGAGCAGTGTTCCTCCACGGCCTCTAATTCAGACCCCCCACCCCCTCCAGGCCCCTTTGTGACAGGCTGTCATATGGAAGTATTAGCGAAATAAACCCCTGTCCACAACTTTCTTTGATCTTAGTCTTTRTCACAGCACCAGGAAACCAAACTAAGGCAACTTTTCTCAAGAAATACTGTGGATAGCACCAGAGGAATAATGACAGCTGGAATTGCCCTCTGACCACCAACCACATGCATATGTACCTGCACGCACATTCACACACACACATGCACATGAACACACTGAATTGCTAGCACACTTTTGGTGAGTTTTACCATATTTTCCTGGTTTTGATTTTTTGTCCTTATCTCCATATCCTCTATTTAGATTCTATTTTATAATTATAATAAAATATTTTAGTTTTGTGCAAAGAGATTAGAAAAACTGAGTCAATATATAATATGCAATTGATGTTATATATAATGGTATATCATTTCACACAAACATATATAACCTATGCAATACATAACACATAATATGTGATACTTAACAGATAACATGTACCATGTAGCATACATATTATTATATACATTATACATATTAGTACAGATATATATACAATATATAGGTTATATATAATATTATCGTATAATTTATATGGCTTTCTTCAGCTTTTTCCTCTAGTTCTGGTTTCATTTCCATTGTTTATTGACTTATTTTACTTCCTGTAGTATCATATGATCCCAAATAAGCCAAGGACTTTGTGTAACTTGTAGATTATTTCATGTTACAGGCCTGTTTGTGACAGTTTTCTCAAACAACACTGGCACTCAAGGACGGTGAGGAGCATCCCATTTTCTTCTGAGTCCTTGTAGGTGACGGACTGAAACTTAGAGGGGACAGTAAGCATTTCTGGTGCCACTTCTTGCTGGGACCTTGGGAAAGTGAAGTATTGATGCACTTAAACTTCACTGGGGTCACACGGTGCCGAAGGACTCCTGCTAAAGAGTGTATGCATAGGGTTCCGTGACTCCCCCAAACCCTCCTCACTCCTTTTGCCGTGGCATATGGCAGGATCCAGTGTCCCTTCCTTCCTCAGTCTAGACCCCTGAATAAGGAGGTGACGAACCAGCTAACAGATCCTCTCATGGCTGTTGTATGCCCGGCCAATTACTGGCCTCTGCTCTTTGGTCCTCCCCACAGCACTATTTCAAAGCATTAGGTAAAAATTTCTCCCTTCTTTCAGAGTCTAGCTTCTTAACTTCAGCCCCAGAGTTTCCCTTTCCCAGCACTCTAGTAAGCATGGAGGTGGGATGCCCTTCCTTAGGACTAACCTGGCCCCTAGCTCACCTTGCCTCTGGCACTCAGGGACTTTGAAGTGCAGGATTCTCCTGGGAGCCTGAGTGAGTCACCTCCTGGCATCCTGTATCCACCTCCTGTGTCCTTATCTGGGCTCACCTCCTGTGTCCCAGGCTATGGGTCTCCTCTGTTGTCTATCTCATCACTTACATTTTTTTTGTATTCTCCAACATTTTTGAGCAACAAATGTTTTATATTATTGATCTGCTTTCATTCAAAAAAATCTTTGCTTGTATTTCAGAGGGATTGTTGGAGGAAAGAAGAGCTCATGTCCAAGCTCAGCCTGCCATTTTAAAGCAGAAGTCAATGCTCAATTTTTTAAATGACACTTATTTCAAGAAAGAATTCCTAATGGAAATAAAACAAAATCAGGTTGCTTCTGAGTGGTCTCAATAAAGGAGCCACATGTGAGGGTCTTGTGGACAGAAACTCTCTCCTGCTTGGCCTTGCATGAGTCTTTAATAAACAGTTACACTTGGGCTTTAGAAGCACAGCCGAGGAGAACACGAACATGTTACAGAGAACTAACGGGACGCAATAAAAATGATTCAAGCTTGGGTAATAGGGTATTTGAGGAGAAGTAAACAGAATCAGGACTATTTATCCCAGCCAAGCGAAATTTCAGATTGTCCTAATATAGTAAGGTTTCCAACGCACAAAACACTAATGGTGCAGATCAGATTTTCTGTATCTCTATTAAGGCCAAAATAAGTAGAAACTGACTTTAATTGCAGGACACAAAAGATGAGAGAAAAACTGCTTTAGGACAAAAGTACAAAGGAACTTTCTGAATGCTGGTTATTAACATTGGCAGTGGAATACCCAAGGAAGGTACAGAGAGAAGTCTTCCAAGTCTTAGGGGGGAAAATGAGGGGCAGGGTGTTTAGTTGAGCTCTGTCTGGAGCGAGGTGTCCACAGTAGACTCCCTGGCATTCTTCTCTCTGAGGGAGCTGTGGTGAGTCTGGCAGAATGGACGGACCACGATTGTGTCCATAAAGCCGCACACACACACACCTCTCCCGTCTTTCCTATAACAAGGTCATTCATGAGAAGCTGGAAAGAGGAACACATCGTGTTGGGTTTTTGTGTGTGTGTGTGTGTGTTTGTTTGTTTGTTTGCTTGCTTGCTTTTTGCTTTTAGTTTTGTTTTTGCCAACTATTGAAAAATCCACTCTTAACTTTTACCTTATGACCGAGAACTTTCTTTGCAAGTTGGCTCCTCATTAAGGCTTCCCAAAGGATGTTTTCTCAGCAACACATGACATAACAGGCTAGCACACACACACACACACACACACACACACACACACACACACACCCTGGTTATTTACAAATGTTTAATTTTTTATTTTCTTCAGACATCCCTCTGACTTATTATTTTGATAGAATTGACCACTTGAAAAGCAGAAGACAAAAAGAGTTTATAGTGAAGATCACTTAGTGAAATGAGACTTCAGATTCTCCTAATACAGTAAAATATTGAACACATGAAGGGCAAA